>JANJGN010002257.1:0-79609 GCA_026770705.1 Isurus oxyrinchus
TGAAAAAACACCATCAAATTCAACAACAACCTCAATATTGAAAAACAACAACAACCTCAACATTGAAAAACACCAACAAATTCAACAACAACCTCAACATTGAAAAACACCAACAAATTCAACAACAACCTCAACATTGAAAAACAACAACAACCTCAACATTGAAAAACACCAACAAATTCAACAACAACCTCAACAATTAAAAACACCAACAAATTCAACAATAACCTCAACATTGAAAAACAACAATAACCTCAACATTGAAAAACACCAACAAGTTCAACAACAACCTCAACATTGAAAAACACCAACAAATTCAACAATCACCTCAACATTGAAAAATAACAACAACCTCAACATTGAAAAACAACAACAACCTCAACATTGAACAACACCAAGAAATTCAACAACAACTTCAACATTGAAAAACACCAACAAATTCAACAACAACCTCGAAATTGAAAAACACCATCAAATTCAACAACAACCTCAACATTGAAAAACAACAACAACCTCAACATAAAAAATACCAACAAATTCAACAACAACTTCAACATTGAAAAACACCAACAAATTCAACAACAACCTCGACATTGAAAAACACCATCAAATTCAACAACAACCTCAATATTGAAAAACAACAACAACCTCAACATTGAAAAACACCAACAAATTCAACAACAACCTCAACATTGAAAAACACCAACAAATTCAACAACAACCTCAACATTTAAAAACGCCAACAAATTCAACAACAACCTCCACATTGAACAACAATAACAACCTCAACATTGAAAAACACCAACAAATTCAACAACAACCTCAACATTGAAAAACACCAACAAATTCAACAACAACTTCAACATTGAAAAACACCAACAAATTCAACAACAACCTCGACATTGAAAAACACCAACAAATTCAACAACAACCTCAACATTGAAAAACTACAACAACCTCAACATTGAAAAACACCAACAAATACAACAACAACCTCAACATTGAAAAACAACAACAACCTCAACATTGAAAAACACCAACAAATTCAACAACAACCTCAACGTTAAAAACACCAACAAATTCAACAACAACCTCAACATTGAAAAACAACAACAACTTCAACATTGAAAAACACCAACAAATTCAACAACAACTTCAACATTGAAAAACACCACAAATTCAACAACAACCTCGAAATTGAAAAACACCAACAAATTCAACAACAACCTCAACATTGAAAAACACCAACAAATTCAACAACAACCTCAACATTGAAAAACAACAACAACCTCAACATTGAAAAACACCAACAAATTCAACAACAACCTCAACATTGAAAAACACCAACAAATTCAACAACAACCTCAGCATTGAAAAACAACAACAACCTCAAGATTGAAAAACACCAACAAATTCAACAACAACCTCAACATTGAAAAACACCAACAAATTCAACAATCACCTCAACATTGAAAAATAACAACAACCTCAACATTGAAAAACAACAACAACCTCAACATTTAAAAACACCAACAAATTCAACAACAACCTCAACATTGATAAACACCAACAAATTCAACAACAACATCAACTTTGAAAAACACCAACAAATTCAACAACAACCTCGACATTGAAAAACAGCAACAAATTCAACAACAACCTCAACATTGAAAAACTACAACAACCTCAACATTGAAAAACACCAACAAATTCAACAACAACCTCAACAATGAAAAACACAAACAAATTCAACAACAACCTCAACATTGAAAAACACCAACAAATTGAACAACAACCTCAGCATTGAAAAACAACAACAACCTCAACATTGAAAAACACCAACAAATTCAACAACAACCTCAATATTGAAAAACAACAACAACCTCAACATTGAAAAACACCAACAAGTTCAACAACAAGCTCAACATTGAAAAACACCAACAAATTCAACAATCACCTCAACATTGAAAAATAACAACAACCTCAACATTGAAAAAACAACAACAACCTCAACATTGAACAACACCAAGAAATTCAACAACAACTTCAACATTGAAAAACACCAACAAATTCAACAACAACCTCGAAATTGAAAAGCACCATCAAATTCAACAACAACCTCAACATTGAAAAACAACAACAACCTCAACATTGAAAAACACCAACAAATTCAACAACAACCTCAACATTAAAAACACCAACAAATTCAACAACAACCTCAACATTGAAAAACAACAACAACTTCAACATTGAAAAACACCAACAAATTCAACAACAACTTCAACATTGAAAAACACCAACAAATTCAACAACAACCTCAACATTGAAAAACAACAACAACCTCAACATTGAAAAACACCAACAAATTCAACAACAACCTCAACAATTAAAAACACCAACAATTCAACAACAACCTCAACATTGAAAAACAACAATAACCTCAACATTGAAAAACACCAACAAGTTCAACAACAACCTCAACATTGAAAAACACCAACAAATTCAACAATCACCTCAACATTGAAAAATAACAACAACCTCAACATTGAAAAACAACAACAACCTCAACATTGAACAACACCAAGAAATTCAACAACAACTTCAACATTGAAAAACACCAACAAATTCAACAACAACCTCGAAATTGAAAAACACCATCAAATTCAACAACAACCTCAACATTGAAAAACAACAACAACCTCAACATAAAAAATACCAACAAATTCAACAACAACTTCAACATTGAAAAACACCAACAAATTCAACAACAACCTCGACATTGAAAAACACCATCAAATTCAACAACAACCTCAATATTGAAAAACAACAACAACCTCAACATTGAAAAACACCAACAAATTCAACAACAACCTCAACATTGAAAAACACCAACAAATTCAACAACAACCTCAACATTTAAAAACGCCAACAAATTCAACAACAACCTCCACATTGAACAACAATAACAACCTCAACATTGAAAAACACCAACAAATTCAACAACAACCTCAACATTGAAAAACACCAACAAATTCAACAACAACTTCAACATTGAAAAACACCAACAAATTCAACAACAACCTCGACATTGAAAAACACCAACAAATTCAACAACAACCTCAACATTGAAAAACTACAACAACCTCAACATTGAAAAACACCAACAAATACAACAACAACCTCAACATTGAAAAACAACAACAACCTCAACATTGAAAAACACCAACAAATTCAACAACAACCTCAACGTTAAAAACACCAACAAATTCAACAACAACCTCAACATTGAAAAACAACAACAACTTCAACATTGAAAAACACCAACAAATTCAACAACAACTTCAACATTGAAAAACACCACAAATTCAACAACAACCTCGAAATTGAAAAACACCAACAAATTCAACAACAACCTCAACATTGAAAAACACCAACAAATTCAACAACAACCTCAACATTGAAAAACAACAACAACCTCAACATTGAAAAACACCAACAAATTCAACAACAACCTCAACATTGAAAAACACCAACAAATTCAACAACAACCTCAGCATTGAAAAACAACAACAACCTCAAGATTGAAAAACACCAACAAATTCAACAACAACCTCAACATTGAAAAACACCAACAAATTCAACAATCACCTCAACATTGAAAAATAACAACAACCTCAACATTGAAAAACAACAACAACCTCAACATTTAAAAACACCAACAAATTCAACAACAACCTCAACATTGATAAACACCAACAAATTCAACAACAACATCAACTTTGAAAAACACCAACAAATTCAACAACAACCTCGACATTGAAAAACAGCAACAAATTCAACAACAACCTCAACATTGAAAAACTACAACAACCTCAACATTGAAAAACACCAACAAATTCAACAACAACCTCAACAATGAAAAACACAAACAAATTCAACAACAACCTCAACATTGAAAAACACCAACAAATTGAACAACAACCTCAGCATTGAAAAACAACAACAACCTCAACATTGAAAAACACCAACAAATTCAACAACAACCTCAATATTGAAAAACAACAACAACCTCAACATTGAAAAACACCAACAAGTTCAACAACAAGCTCAACATTGAAAAACACCAACAAATTCAACAATCACCTCAACATTGAAAAATAACAACAACCTCAACATTGAAAAACAACAACAACCTCAACATTGAACAACACCAAGAAATTCAACAACAACTTCAACATTGAAAAACACCAACAAATTCAACAACAACCTCGAAATTGAAAAGCACCATCAAATTCAACAACAACCTCAACATTGAAAAACAACAACAACCTCAACATTGAAAAACACCAACAAATTCAACAACAACCTCAACATTAAAAACACCAACAAATTCAACAACAACCTCAACATTGAAAAACAACAACAACTTCAACATTGAAAAACACCAACAAATTCAACAACAACTTCAACATTGAAAAACACCAACAAATTCAACAACAACTTCAACATTGAAAAACACCAACAAATTCAACAACAACCTCAACATTGAAAAACACCAACAAATTCAACATAAACCTCAACATTTAAAAACGAAAATAAATTCAACAACAACCTCAACATTGAAAAACACCAACAAATTCAACAATATCCTCAAAATTGAAAAACAACAACCTCAATATTGAAAAACACCAACAAATTCAACAACAACCTCAACATTGAAAAACACCAACAAATTCAACAACAACCTCAACATTGAAAAACAACAACCTCAACATTGAAAAACACCAACAAATTCAACAACAACCTCAACATTGAAAAACAACAACAACCTCAACATTGAAAAACACCAACAAATTCAACAACAACCTCAACATTGAAAAACACCAACAAATTCAACAACAACGTCAGCATTGAAAAACAACAACAACCTCAAGATTGAAAAACACCAACAAATTCAACAACAACCTCAACATTGAAAAACACCAACAAATTCAACAATCACCTCAACATTGAAAAATAACAACAACCTCAACATTGAAAAACAACAACAACCTCAACATTGAAAAACACCAACAAATTCAACAACAACCTCAACATTGAAAAACAACAACCTCAACATTGAAAAACACCAAGAAATTCAACAACAGCCTCGACATTTAAAAACACCAACAAATTCAACAACAACCTCAACATTGATAAACACCAACAAATTCAACAACAACATCAACTTTGAAAAACACCAACAAATTCAACAACAACCTCGACATTGAAAAACACCAACAAATTCAACAACAACCTCAACATTGAAAAACTACAACAACCTCAACATTGAAAAACAACAACAACCTCAACATTGAACAACACCAAGAAATTCAACAACAACTTCAACATTGAAAAACACCAACAAATTCAACAACAACTTCAACATTGAAAAACACCAACAAATTCAACAACAACCTCGACATTGAAAAACACCATCAAATTCAACAACAACCTCAATATTGAAAAACAACAACACCCTCAAGATTGAAAAACACCAACAAATTCAACAACAACCTCAACATTGAAAAACACCAACAAATTCAACAATCACCTCAACATTGAAAAATAACAACAACCTCAACATTGAAAAACAACAACAACCTCAACATTGAAAAACAGCAACAAATTCAACAACAACCTCAACATTGAAAAACAACAACAACCTCAACATTGAAAAACACCAAGAAATTCAACAACAGCCTCGACATTTAAAAACATCAACAAATTCAACAACAACCTCGACATTGAAAAACACCAACAAATTCAACAACAACCTCAACATTGAAAAACTACAACAACCTCAACATTGAAAAACACCAACAAATTCAACAATCACCTCAAAATTGAAAAATAACAACAACCTCAACATTGAAAAACAACAACAACCTCAACATTGAAAAACACCAACAAATTCAACAACAACCTCAACATTGAAAAACAACAACAACCTCAACATTGAAAAACACCAAGAAATTCAACAACAACTTCAACATTGAAAAACACCATCAAATTCAGCAACAACCTCGAAATTGAAAAACACCAACAAATTCAACAACAACCTCAACATTGAAAAACAACAACAACCTCAACATTGAAAAACACCAACAAATTCAACAACAACTTCAACATTGAAAAACACCAACAAATTCAACAACAACCTCGAAATTGAAAAACACCAACAAATTCAACAACAACCTCAACATTGAAAAACAACAACAACCTCAACATTGAAAAACACCAACAAATTCAACAACAACCTCAACATTGAAAAACACCAACAAATTCAACAACAACCTCAACATTGAAAAACAACAACAACCTCAACATTGAAAAACACCAACAAATTCAACAACAACCTCAACATTGAAAAACAACAACAACCTCAACATTGAAAAACACCAACAAATTCAACAACAACCTCAACATTGAAAAACACCAACAAATTGAACAACAACCTCAGCATTGAAAAACAACAACAACCTCAACATTGAAAAACACCAACAAATTCAACAGCAACCTCAACATTGAAAAACAACAACAACCTCAACATTGAAAAACACCAACAAATTCAACAACAACCTCAACACTGAAAAACAACAACAACCTCAACATTGAAAAACACCAACAAATTCAACAACATCCTCAACATTTAAAAACACCAACAAATTCAACAACAACCTCAACATTGAAAAACAACAACAACCTCAACATTGAAACACACCAACAAATTCAACAACAACCTCAACATTGAAAAACAACAACAACCTCAACATAAAAAACATCAACAAATTCAACAACAACCTGAACATTGAATAATAACAACAACCTCAACATTGAAAAACAACAACAACCTCAACATTGAAAAACACAAACAAATTCAACAACAACCTCAACATTGAAAAACAACAACAACCTCAACATAAAAAACACCAACAAATTAAACAACAACTTCAACATTGAAAAACACCAACAAATTCAACAACAACCTCGACATTGAAAAACACCATCAAATTCAACAACAACCTCAATATTGAAAAACAACAACAACCTCAACATTGAAAAACACCAACAAATTCAACAACAACCTCAACATTGAAAAACACCAACAAATTCAACAACAACCTCAACATTGAGAAACACCAACAAATTCAACAACAACCTCAACATTGAAAAACAACAACAACCTCAACATTGAAAAACACCAACAAATTCAACAACAACCTCAACAATTAAAAACACCAACAAATTCAACAATAACCTCAACATTGAAAAACAACAATAACCTCAACATTGAAAAACACCAACAAGTTCAACAACAACCTCAACATTGAAAAACACCAACAAATTCAACAATCACCTCAACATTGAAAAATAACAACAACCTCAACATTGAAAAACAACAACAACCTCAACATTGAACAACACCAAGAAATTCAACAACAACTTCAACATTGAAAAACACCAACAAATTCAACAACAACCTCGAAATTGAAAAACACCATCAAATTCAACAACAACCTCAACATTGAAAAACAACAACAACCTCAACATAAAAAATACCAACAAATTCAACAACAACTTCAACATTGAAAAACACCAACAAATTCAACAACAACCTCGACATTGAAAAACACCATCAAATTCAACAACAACCTCAATATTGAAAAACAACAACAACCTCAACATTGAAAAACACCAACAAATTCAACAACAACCTCAACATTGAAAAACACCAACAAATTCAACAACAACCTCAACATTTAAAAACGCCAACAAATTCAACAACAACCTCCACATTGAACAACAATAACAACCTCAACATTGAAAAACACCAACAAATTCAACAACAACCTCAACATTGAAAAACTACAACAACCTCAAAATTGAAAAACACCAACAAATACAACAACAACCTCAACATTGAAAAACAACAACAACATCAACATTGAAAAACACCAACAAATTCAACAACAACCTCAACATTAAAAACACCAACAAATTCAACAACAACCTCAACATTGAAAAACAACAACAACCTCGAAATTGAAAAACACCAACAAATTCAACAACAACCTCAACATTGAAAAACAACAACAACCTCAACATTGAAAAACACCAACAAATTCAACAACAACCTCAACATTGAAAAACACCAACAAATTCAACAACAACCTCAACATTGAAAAACAACAACAACCTCAACATTGAAAAACACCAACAAATTCAACAACAACCTCAACATTGAAAAACACCAACAAATTCAACAACAACCTCAGCATTGAAAAACAACAACAACCTCAAGATTGAAAAACACCAACAAATTCAACAACAACCTCAACATTGAAAAACACCAACAAATTCAACAATCACCTCAACATTGAAAAATAACAACAACCTCAACATTGAAAAACAACAACAACCTCAACATTTAAAAACACCAACAAATTCAACAACAACCTCAACATTGATAAACACCAACAAATTCAACAACAACATCAACTTTGAAAAACACCAACAAATTCAACAACAACCTCGACATTGAAAAACAGCAACAAATTCAACAACAACCTCAACATTGAAAAACTACAACAACCTCAACATTGAAAAACACCAACAAATTCAACAACAACCTCAACAATGAAAAACACCAACAAATTCAACAACAACCTCAACATTGAAAAACACCAACAAATTGAACAACAACCTCAGCATTGAAAAACAACAACAACCTCAACATTGAAAAACACCAACAAATTCAACAACAACCTCAATATTGAAAAACAACAACAACCTCAACATTGAAAAACACCAACAAGTTCAACAACAAGCTCAACATTGAAAAACACCAACAAATTCAACAATCACCTCAACATTGAAAAATAACAACAACCTCAACATTGAAAAACAACAGCAACCTCAACATTGAACAACACCAAGAAATTCAACAACAACTTCAACATTGAAAAACACCAACAAATTCAACAACAACCTCGAAATTGAAAAGCACCATCAAATTCAACAACAACCTCAACATTGAAAAACAACAACAACCTCAACATTGAAAAACACCAACAAATTCAACAACAACCTCAACATTAAAAACACCAACAAATTCAACAACAACCTCAACATTGAAAAACAACAACAACTTCAACAGTGAAAAACACCAACAAATTCAACAACAACTTCAACATTGAAAAACACCAACAAATTCAACAACAACTTCAACATTGAAAAACACCAACAAATTCAACAACAACCTCAACATTGAAAAACACCAACAAATTCAACATAAACCTCAACATTTAAAAACGAAAATAAATTCAACAACAACCTCAACATTGAAAAACACCAACAAATTCAACAATATCCTCAAAATTGAAAAACAACAACCTCAATATTGAAAAACACCAACAAATTCAACAACAACCTCAACATTGAAAAACACCAACAAATTCAACAACAACCTCAACATTGAAAAACAACAACAACCTCAACATTGAAAAACACCAACAAATTCAACAACAACCTCAACATTGAAAAACAACAACAACCTCAACATTGAAAAACACCAACAAATTCAACAACAACCTCAACATTGAAAAACACCAACAAATTCAACAACAACCTCAGCATTGAAAAACAACAACAACCTCAAGATTGAAAAACACCAACAAATTCAACAACAACCTCAACATTGAAAAACACCAACAAATTCAACAATCACCTCAACATTGAAAAATAACAACAACCTCAACATTGAAAAACAACAACAACCTCAACATTGAAAAACACCAACAAATTCAACAACAACCTCAACATTGAAAAACAACAACCTCAACATTGAAAAACACCAAGAAATTCAACAACAGCCTCGACATTTAAAAACACCAACAAATTCAACAACAACCTCAACATTGATAAACACCAACAAATTCAACAACAACATCAACTTTGAAAAACACCAACAAATTCAACAACAAGCTCGACATTGAAAAACACCAACAAATTCAACAACAACCTCAACATTGAAAAACTACAACAACCTCAACATTGAAAAACAACAACAACCTCAACATTGAACAACACCAAGAAATTCAACAACAACTTCAACATTGAAAAACACCAACAAATTCAACAACAACTTAAACATTGAAAAACACCAACAAGTTCAACAACAACCTCGACATTGAAAAACACCATCAAATTCAACAACAACCTCAATATTGAAAAACAACAACAACCTCAACATTGAAAAACACCAACAAATTCAACAACAACCTCAACATTGAAAAACACCAACAAATTCAACAACAACCTCAACATTTAAAAACGCCAACAAATTCAACAACAACCTCCACATTGAACAACAATAACAACCTCAACATTGAAAAACACCAACAAATTCAACAACAACCTCAACATTGAAAAAAAACAACAACCTCAACATTGAAAAACACCAACAAATTCAACAACAACCTCAACATTGAAAAACACCAACAAATTCAACAACAACCTCAACATTGAAAAACACCAACAAATTCAACAACAACTTCAACATTGAAAAACACCAACAAATTCAACAACAACCTCGACATTGAAAAACACCAACAAATTCAACAACAACCTCAACATTGAAAAACTACAACAACCTCAACATTGAAAAACACCAACAAATACAACAACAACCTCAACATTGAAAAACAACAACAACCTCAACATTGAAAAACACCAACAAATTCAACAACAACCTCAACATTAAAAACACCAACAAATTCAACAACAACCTGAACATTGAAAAACAACAACAACTTCAACATTGAAAAACACCAACAAATTCAACAACAACTTCAACATTGAAAAACACCAACAAATTCAACAACAACCTCGAAATTGAAAAACACCAACAAATTCAACAACAACCTCAACATTGAAAAACAACAACAACCTCAACATTGAAAAACACCAACAAATTCAACAACAACCTCAACATTGAAAAACACCAACAAATTCAACATAAACCTCAACATTTAAAAACGAAAATAAATTCAACAACAACCTCAACATTGAAAAACACCAACAAATTCAACAATATCCTCAACATTGAAAAACAACAACCTCAATATTGAAAAACACCAACAAATTCAACAACAACCTCAACATTGAAAAACACCAACAAATTCAACAACAACCTCAACATTGAAAAACAACAACAACCTCAACATTGAAAAACACCAACAAATTCAACAACAACCTCAACATTGAAAAACAACAACAACCTCAACATTGAAAAACACCAACAAATTCAACAACAACCTCAACATTGAAAAACACCAACAAATTCAACAACAACCTCAGCATTGAAAAACAACAACAACCTCAAGATTGAAAAACACCAACAAATTCAACAACAACCTCAACATTGAAAAACACCAACAAATTGAACAATCACCTCAACATTGAAAAATAACAACAACCTCAACATTGAAAAACAACAAC
Source organism: Isurus oxyrinchus (assembly GCA_026770705.1). NCBI lineage: Eukaryota > Metazoa > Chordata > Chondrichthyes > Lamniformes > Lamnidae > Isurus > Isurus oxyrinchus. Next base: position 11,542 of record JANJGN010002257.1, read on the forward strand.
AACCTCAACATTGAAAAACACCAACAAATTCAACAACAACCTCAACATTGAAAAACAACATCAACCTCAACATTGAAAAACACCAAGAAATTCAACAACAGCCTCGACATTTAAAAACATCAACAAATTCAACAACAACCTCCACATTGAACAACAACAACAACCTCAACATTGAAAAACACCAACAAATTCAACAACAACCTTAACATTTAAAAACACCAACAAAATCAACAACAACCTCAACATTGATAAACACCAACAAATTCAACAACAACATCAACTTTGAAAAACACCAACAAATTCAACAACAACCTCGACATTGAAAAACAGCAACAAATTCAACAACAACCTCAACATTGAAAAACTACATCAACCTCAACATTGAAAAACACCAACAAATTCAACAACAACCTCAACATTGAAAAACACCAACAAATTCAACAACAACCTCAACATTGAAAAACACCAACAAATTGAACAACAACCTCAGCATTGAAAAACAACAACAACCTCAACATTGAAAAACACCAACAAATTCAACAACAACCTCAATATTGAAAAACAACAACAACCTCAACATTGAAAAACACCAACAAGTTCAACAACAAGCTCAACATTGAAAAACACCAACAAATTCAACAATCACCTCAACATTGAAAAATAACAACAACCTCAACATTGAAAAACAACAACAACCTCAACATTGAACAACACCAAGAAATTCAACAACAACTTCAACATTGAAAAACACCAACAAATTCAACAACAACCTCGAAATTGAAAAACACCATCAAATTCAACAACAACCTCAACATTGAAAAACAACAACAACCTCAACATTGAAAAACACCAACAAATTCAACAACAACCTCAACATTAAAAACACCAACAAATTCAACAACAACCTCAACATTGAAAAACAACAACAACTTCAACATTGAAAAACACCAACAAATTCAACAACAACTTCAACATTGAAAAACACCAACAAATTCAACAACAACCTCGAAATTGAAAAACACCAACAAATTCAACAACAACCTCAACATTGAAAAACAACAACAACCTCAACATTGAAAAACACCAACAAATTCAACAACAACCTCAACATTGAAAAACACCAACAAATTCAACATAAACCTCAACATTGAAAAACACCAACAAATTCAACAACAACCTCAACATTGAAAAACAACAACAACCTCAACATTGAAAAACACCAACAAATTCAACAACAACCTCAACATTGAAAAACAACAACAACCTCAACATTGAAAAACACCAACAAATTCAACAACAACCTCAGCATTGAAAAACAACAACAACCTCAAGATTGAAAAACACCAACAAATTCAACAACAACCTCAACATTGAAAAACACCAACAAATTCAACAATCACCTCAACATTGAAAAATAACAACAACCTCAACATTGAAAAACAACAACAACCTCAACATTGAAAAACACCAACAAATTCAACAACAACCTCAACATTGAAAAACAACAACAACCTCAACATTGAAAAACACCAAGAAATTCAACAACAGCCTCGACATTTAAAAACACCAACAAATTCAACAACAACCTCAACATTGATAAACACCAACAAATTCAACAACAACATCAACTTTGAAAAACACCAACAAATTCAACAACAACCTCGACATTGAAAAACACCAACAAATTCAACAACAACCTCAACATTGAAAAACTACAACAACCTCAACATTGAAAAACAGCAACAAATTCAACAATCACCTCAAAATTGAAAAATAACAACAACCTCAACATTGAAAAACAACAACAACCTCAACATTGAAAAACACCAACGAATTCAACAACAACCTCAACATTGAAAAACAACGACAACCTCAACATTGAAAAACACCAAGAAATTCAACAACAACCTCAACATTGAAAAACAACAACAACCTCAACATTGAAAAACACCAAGAAATTCAACAACAACTTCAACATTGAAAAACACCATCAAATTCAGCAACAACCTCGAAATTGAAAAACACCAACAAATTCAACAACAACCTCAACATTGAAAAACAACAACAACCTCAACATTGAAAAACACCAACAAATTCAACAACAACCTCAACATTGAAAAACAACAACAACCTCAACATTGAAAAACACCAACAAATTCACCAACAACTTCAACATAGAAAAACAACAAAAACCTCAACATAAAAAACACCAACAAATTCAAAAACAACCTCAACATTGAAAAACACCAACAAATTCAACAACAACCTCTACATTGAAAAACAACAACAACCTCAACATTGAAAAACACCAAGAAATTCAACAACAACTTCAACATTGAAAAACACCATCAAATTCAGCAACAACCTCGAAATTGAAAAACACCAACAAATTCAACAACAACCTCAACATTGAAAAACAACAACAACCTCAACATTGAAAAACACCAACAAATTCAACAACAACCTCAACATTGAAAAACAACAACAACCAAAACATTGAAAAACACCAACAAATTCAACAACAACCTCAACATTTAAAAACGCCAACAAATTCAACAACAACCTCAACATTGAAAAACAACAACAACCTCAACATTGAAAAAAACCAACAAATTCACCAACAACTTCAACATAGAAAAACAACAACAACCTCAACATAAAAAACACCAACAAATTCAACAACAACCTCAACATTGAAAAACACCAACAAATTCAACAACAACCTCAACATTGAAAAACAACAACAACCTCAACATTGAAAAACACCAAAAATTCAACAACAACCTCATCATTTAAAAACACCAACAAATTCAACAATAACCTCAACATTGAAAAACAACAACAACCTCAACATTGAAAAACACCAACAAGTTCAACAACAACCTCAACATTGAAAAACACCAACAAATTCAACAACAACCTCAACATTGAAAAATAACAACAACCTCAACATTGAAAAACAACAACAACCTCAACATTGAAAAACTCCAACAAATTCAACAACAACCTCAACATTGAAAAACAACAACAACCTCATCATTGAAAAACACCAAGAAATTCAACAACAACCTCAACATTGAAAAACACCAACAAATTCAACAACAACCTCAACATTGAAAAACACCAACAAATTCAACAACAACCTCAACATTGAAAAACAACAACAACCTCAACATTGAAAAACACCAACAAATTCAACAACAACATCAACATTGAAAACAACAACAACCCCAACATTGAAAAACACCAAGAAATTCAACAACAACCTCGACATTTAAAAACACCAACAAATTCAACATGAACTTCAACATTGAAAAACACCAACAAAATCAACAACAACCTCGACATTGAAAAACACCATCAAATTCAACAACAATCTCAATATTGAAAAACAACAACAACCTCAACATTGAAAAACACCAACAAATTCAACAACAACCTCGACATTGAAAAACACCAACAAATTCAACAACAACCTCAACATTGAAAAACACCAACAAATTCAACAACAACCTCAACATTGAAAAACAACAACAACCTCAACATTGAAAAACACCAACAAATTCAACAACAACCTCAACAATTAAAAACACCAACAAATTCAACAATAACCTCAACATTGAAAAACAACAACAACCTCAACATTGAAAAACACCAACAATTTCAAAAACAACCTCAACATTGAAAAACACCAACAAATTCAACAATCACCTCAACATTGAAAAATGCCAACAAATTCAACAACAACCTCCACATTGAACAACAATAACAACCTCAACATTGAAAAACACCAACAAATTCAACAACCTCAACATTGAAAAAAAACAACAACCTCAACATTGAAAAACACCAACAAATTCAACAACAACCTCAACATTTAAAAACACCAACAAATTCAACAACAACCTCAACATTGAAAAACACCAACAAATTCAACAACAACTTCAACATTGAAAAACACCAACAAATTCAACAACAACCTCGACATTGAAAAACACCAACAAATTCAACAACAACCTCAACATTGAAAAACTACAACAACCTCAACATTGAAAAACACCAACAAATACAACAACAACCTCAACATTGAAAAACAACAACAACCTCAACATTGAAAAACACCAACAAATTCAACAACAACCTCAACATTGAAAACACCAACAAATTCAACAACAACCTCAACATTGAAAAACAACAACAACCTCAACATTGAAAAACAACAACAACCTCGAAATTGAAAAACACCAACAAATTCAACAACAACCTCAACATTGAAAAACAACAACAACTTCAACATTGAAAAACACCAACAAATTCAACAACAACTTCAACATTGAAAAACACCAACAAATTGAACAACAACCTCGAAATTGAAAAACACCAACAAATTCAACAACAGCCTCAACATTGAAAAACAACAACAACCTCAACATTGAAAAACACCAACAAATTCAACAACAACCTCAACATTGAAAAACACCAACAAATTCAACATAAAGCTCAACATTTAAAAACGAAAACAAATTCAACAACAACCTCTTCATTGAAAAACACCAACAAATTCAACAATATCCTCAACATTGAAAAACAACAACCTCAACATTGAAAAACACCAACAAATTCAACAACAACCTCAACATTGAAGAACACCAACAAATTCAACAACAACCTCAGCATTGAAAAACAACAACAACCTCAACATTGAAAAACACCAACAAATTCAACAACAACCTCAACATTGAAAAACAACAACAACCTCAACATTGAAAAACACCAACAAATTCAACAACAACCTCAACATTGAAAAACACCAACAAATTCAACAACAACCTCAGCATTGAAAAACAACAACAACCTCAAGATTGAAAAACAACAACAAATTCAACAACAACCTCAACATTGAAAAACACCAACAAATTCAACAATCACCTCAACATTGAAAAATAACAACAACCTCAACATTGAAAAACAACAACAACCTCAACATTGAAAAACACCAACAAATTCAACAACAACCTCAACATTGAAAAACAACAACAACCTCAACATTGAAAAACACCAAGAAATTCAACAACAACTTCAACATTGAAAAACACCATCAAATTCAGCAACAACCTCGAAATTGAAAAACACCAACAAATTCAACAACAACCTCAACATTGAAAAACAACAACAACCTCAAAATTGAAAAACACCAACAAATTCAACAACAACCTCAACATTGAAAAACAACAACAACCTCAACATTGAAAAACACCAAGAAATTCAACAACAACTTCAACTTTGAAAAACACCAACAAATTCAACAACAACCTCGACATTGAAAACCACCAACAAATTCGACAACAACCTCAACATTGAAAAACTACAACAACCTCAACATTGAAAAACACCAACAAATACAACAACAACCTCAACAGTGAAAAACAACAACAACCTCAACATTGAAAAACACCAACAAATTCAACAATCACCTCAACATTGAAAAATAACAACCTCAACATTGAAAAACAACAACAACCTCATCATTGAAAAACACCAAAAAATTCAACAACAACCTCAACATTGAAAAACAACAACAACCTCAACATTGAAAAACACCAAGAAAGTCAACAGCAACTTCAACATTGAAAAACACCATCAAATTCAGCAACAACCTCGAAATTGAAAAACACCAGCAAATTCAACAACAACCTCAACATTGAAAAACAACAACAACCTCAACATTGAAAAACACCAACAAATTCAACAACAACCTCAACATTGAAAAACAACAACAACCTCAACATAAAAAACACCAACAATTTCAACAACAACCTCAACATTGAAAAACACCAACAAATTCAACAACAACCTCAACATTGAAAAACAACAACAACCTCAACATTGAAAAACACCAACAAATTCAACAACAACCTCAACAATTAAAAACACCAACAAATTCAACAATAACCTCAACATTGAATAACAACAACAACCTCAACATGGAAAAACACCAACAAATTCAACAATCACCTCAACATTGAAAAATAACAACAACCTCAACATTGAAAAACACCAACAAATTCAACAACAACCTCAACATTGAAAAACAACAACAACCTCAACATTGAACAACACCAAGAAATTCAACAACTTCAACATTGAAAAAAACCAACAAATTCAACAACAACCTCGAAATTGAAAAACACCAACAAATTCAACAACAACCTCAACATTGAATAATAACAACAACCTCAACATTGAAAAACAACAACAACCTCAACATTGAAAAACACCAACAAATTCAACAACAACCTCAACATTGAAAAACAACAACAACCTCAACATTGAAAAACACCAACAAATTCAACAACAACCTCAACATTGAAAAACACCAACAAATTCAACAACAACCTCAACATTGAAAAACAACAACAACCTCAACATTGAAAAACACCAACAAATTCAACAACAACCTCAACAATTAAAAACACCAACAAATTCAACAATAACCTCAACATTGAAAAACAACAACAACCTCAACATTGAAAAACACCAACAAATTCAACAACAACCTCGAAATTGAAAAACACCAACAAATTCAACAACAACCTCAACATTGAATAATAACAACAACCTCAACATTGAAAAACAACAACAACCTCAACATAAAAAACACCAACAAATTCAACAACAACTTCAACATTGAAAAACACCAACAAATTCAACAACAACCTCGACATTGAAAAACACCATCAAATTCAACAACAACCTCAATATTGAAAAACAACAACAACCTCAACATTGAAAAACACCAACAAATTCAACAACAACCTCAACATTGAAAAACACCAACAAATTCAACAACAACCTCAACATTTAAAAACGCCAAGAAATTCAACAACAACCTCCACATTGAACAACAATAACAACCTCAACATTGAAAAACACCAACAAATTCAACAACAACCTCAACATTGAAAAACACCAACAAATTCAACAACAACTTCAACATTGAAAAACACCAACAAATTCAACAACAACCTCGACATTGAAAAACACCAACAAATTCAACAACAACCTCAACATTGAAAAACTACAACAACCTCAACATTGAAAAACACGAACCAATACAACAACAACCTCAACATTGAAAAACAACAACAACCTCATTATTGAATAACACCAACAAATTCAACAACAACTTCAACATTGAAAAACACCAACAAATTGAACAACAACCTCGAAATTGAAAAACACTAACAAATTCACAAACAACCTCAACATTGAAAAACAACAACAACCTCAACATTGAAAAACACCAACAAATTCAACAATATCCTCAACATTGAAAAACACCAACCTCAACATTGAAAAACACCAACAAATTCAACAACAACCTCAACATTGAAAAACACCAACAAATTCAACAACAACCTCAACATTGAAAAACACCAACAAATTCAACAACAACATCAGCATTGAAAAACTACAACAACCTCAACATTGAAAAACACCAACAAATTCAACAACAACTTCAACATTGAAAAACACCATCAAATTCAGCAACAACCTCGAAATTGAAAAACACCAACAAATTCAACAACAACCTCAACATTGAAAAACAACAACAACCTGAACATTGAAAAACACCAACAAATTCAACAACAACCACAACATTGAAAAAACAACAACAACCTCAACATTGAAAAACACCAAAAATTCAACAACAACCTCAACATTGAAAAACAACAACAACCTCAACATTGAAAAACACCAACAAATTCAACAACAACCTCAACATTTAAAAACACCAACAAATTCAACAACGACCTCCACATTGAACAACAACAACAACCTTAACATTGAAAAACACCAACAAATTCAACAACAACCTTAACATTTAAAAACACCAACAAATTCAACAACAACCTCAACATTGAAAAACACCAACAAATTCAACAATCACCTCAACATTGAAAAATAACAACAACCTCAACATTGAAAAACAACAACAACCTCAACATTGAAAAACACCAACAAATTCAACAACAACCTCAACATTGAAAAACAACAACAACCTCAACATTGAAAAACACCAAGAAATTCAACAACTTCAACATTGAAAAACACCATCAAATTCAGCAACAACCTCGAAATGGAAAAACACCAACAAATTCAACAACAACCTCAACATTGAAAAACAACAACAACCTCAACATTGAAAAACACCAACAAATTCAACAACAACCTCAACATTGACAAACAACAACAACCTCAACATTGAAAAACAACAACAAATTCACCAACAACCTCAACATAGAAAAACAACAACAACCTCAACATAAAAAACACCAACAAATTCAACAACAACCTCAATATTGAAAAACAACCACAAATTCAACAACAACCTCAACATTGAAAAACAACAACAACCTCAACATTGAAAAACACCAACAAATTCAACAACAACCTCAACATTGAAAAACACCAACAAATTCAACAACAACCTCAACATTGAAAAACAACAACAAATTCAACATTGAAAAACACCAAGAAAGTCAAGAACAACTTCAACATTGAAAACACCAACAAATTCAATAACAACCTCAACATTGAAAAACACCAACAAATTCAACAACAACCTCAACATTGAAAAATAACAACAACCTCAACATTGAAAAACAACAACAACCTCAACATTGAAAAACACCAACAAATTCAACAACAACCTCAACATTGAAAAACAACAACAACCTCAACATAAAAAACACCAACAAATTCAACAACAACTTCAACATTGAAAAACACCAACAAATTCAACAACAAACTCGACATTGAAAAACACCATCAAATTCAACAACAACCTCAACATTGAAAAACACCAACAAATTCAACAACAACCTCAACATTTAAAAACGCCAACAAATTCAAGAACAACCTCCACATTGAACAACAACAACAACCTCAACATTGAAAAACACCAACAAATTCAACAACAACCTCAACATTGAAAAAAAACAACAACAACCTCAACATTGAAAAACACCAACAAATTCAACAACAACCTCAACATTGAAAAACACCAACAAAGTCAACAACAACCTCAACATTGAAAAACACCAACAAATTCAACAACAACTTCAACATTGAAAAACACCAACAAAGTCAACAACAACCTCAACATTGAAAAACACCAACAAATTCAACAACAACCTCAACATTGAAAAACTACAATAACCTCAACATTGAAAAACACCAACAAATACAACATAAACCTCAACATTTAAAAACGAAAACAAATTCAACAACAACCTCAACATTGAAAAATACCAGCAAATTCAACAATATCCTCAACATTGAAAAACAACCACAACCTCAACATTGAAAAACACCAACAAATTCAACAACAACCTCAACATTGAAAAACACCAACAAATTCAACAGCAACCTCAACATTGAAAAACAACAACAACCTCAACATTGAAAAACACCAAGAAATTCAACAACAACTTCAACATTGAAAAACACCATCAAATTCAGCAACAACCTCGAAATTGAAAAACACCAACAAATTCAACAACAACCTCAACATTGAAAAACAACAACAACCTGAACATTGAAAAACACCAACAAATTCAACAACAACCACAACTTTGAAAAAACAACAACAACCTCAACATTGAAAAACACCAAAAATTCAACAACAACCTCAACATTGAAAAACAACAACAACCTCAACATTGAAAAACACCAACAAATTCAACAACAACCTCAACATTGAAAAACAACAACAACCTCAACATTGAAAAACACCAAGAAATTCAACAACAACCTCGACATTTAAAAACACCAACAAATTCAACAACAACCTCCACATTGAACAACCACAACAACCTTAACATTGAAAAACACCAACAAATTCAACAACAACCTTAACATTTAAAAACACCAACAAATTCAACAACAACCTCAACATTGAAAAACACCAACAAATTCAACAATCACCTCAACATTGAAAAATAACAACAACCTCAACATTGAAAAACAACAACAACCTCAACATTGAAAAACACCAACAAATTCAACAACAACCTCAACATTGAAAAACAACAACAACCTCAACATTGAAAAACACCAAGAAATTCAACAACTTCAACATTGAAAAACACCATCAAATTCAGCAACAACCTCGAAATTGAAAAACACCAACAAATTCAACAACAACCTCAACATTGAAAAACAACAACAACCTCAACATTGAAAAACACCAACAAATTCAACAACAACCTCAACATTGACAAACAACAACAACCTCAACATTGAAAAACACCAACAAATTCAACAACAACCTCAACATTTAAAAACACCAACAAATTCAACAACAACCTCAACGTTGAAAAACAACAACAACCTCAACATTGAAAAACACCAACAAATTCACCAACAACCTCAACATAGAAAAACAACAACCTCAACATAAAAAACACCAACAAATTCAACAACAACCTCAATATTGAAAAACAACCACAAATTCAACAACAACCTCAACATTGAAAAACAACAACAACCTCAACATTGAAAAACACCAACAAATTCAACAACAACCTCAACATTTAAAAACACCAACAAATTCAACAATAACCTCAACATTGAAAAACAACAACAACCTCATCATTGAAAAACACCAACAAGTTCAACAACAACCTCAACATTGAAAAACACCAACAAATTCAACAACAAACTCAACATTGAAAAATAACAACAACCTCAACATTGAAAAACAACAACAACCTCAACATTGAAAAACACCAACAAATTCAACAACAACCTCAACATTGAAAAACAACAACAAATTCAACATTGAACAACACCAAGAAATTCAAGAACAACTTCAACATTGAAAACACCAACAAATTCAATAACAACCTCAACATTGAAAAACACCAACAAATTCAACAACAACCTCAGCATTGAAAAATAACAACAACCTCAACATTGAAAAACAACAACAACCTCAACATTGAAAAACACCAACAAGTTCAACAACAACCTCAACATTGAAAAACAACAACAACCTCAACATTGAAAAACACCAACAAGTTCAACAACAACCTCAACATTGAAAAACAACAACAACCTCAACATTGAAAAACACCAAGAAATTCAACAACAACCTCGACATTTAAAAACACCAGCAAATTCAACAACAACCTTAACATTTAAAAACACCAACAAATTCAACAACAACCTCAACATTGATAAACACCAACAAACTCAACAACAACTTCAACTTTGAAAAACACCAACAAATTCAACAACAACCTCGACATTGAAAAACACCAACAAATTCAACAACAACATCAGCATTGAAAAACTACAACAACCTCAACATTGAAAAACACCAACAAATTCAACAATCACCTCAACATTGAAAAACAACAACAACCTCAACATTGAAAAACACCAAGAAATTCAACAACAACTTCAGCATTGAAAAACACCATCAAATTCAGCAACAACCTCGAAATTGAAAAACACCAACAAATTCAACAACAACCTCAACATTGAAAAACAACAACAACCTGAACATTGAAAAACACCAACAAATTCAACAACAACCACAACATTGAAAAAACAACAACAACCTCAACATTGAAAAACACCAAAAATTCAACAACAACCTCAACATTGAAAAACACCAACAAATTCAACAACAACTTCAACATTGAAAAACACCAACAAATTCAACAATAACTTCAACTTTGAAAAACACCAACAAATTCAACAACAACCTCAACATTGAAAAAAAACAACAACCTCAACATTGAAAAACATCAACAAATTCAACAACAACCTCAACATTGAAAAACACCAACAAATTCAACAACAAATTCAAAATTGAAAAACACCAACAAATTCATCAACAACCTCGACATTGAAAAACACCAACAAATTCAACAACAACCTCAACATTGAAAAACTACAACAACCTCAACATTGAAAAACAACAACAACCTCAACATTGAAAAACACCAACAAATTCAACAACAACCTCAACATTGAAAACACCAACAAATTCAACAACAACCTCAACATTGAAAAACAACAACAACCTCAACATTGAAAAACAACAAGAACCTCGAAATTGAAAAACACCAACAAATTCAACAACAACCTCAACATTGAAAAACTACAACAACCTCAACATTGAAAAACACCAACAAATTCAACAACAACTTCAACATTGCAAAACACCAACAATTCAACAACAACATCGAAATTGAAAAACACCAACAAATTCAACAACAACCTCAACATTGAAAAACAACAACAACCTCAACATTGAAAAACACCAACAAATTCAACAACAACCTCAACATTGAAAAACACCAACAAATTCAACATAAACCTCAACATTTAAAAACGAAAACAAATTCAACAACAACCTCAACATTGAAAAATACCAACAAATTCAACAATATCCTCAACATTGAAAAACAACAACAACCTCAACATTGAAAAACACCAACAAATTCAACAACAACCTCAACATTGAAAAACAACAACAACCTCAACATTGAAAAACACCAACAATTCAACAACAACCTCAACATTGAAAAAAACCAACAAATTCAACAACAACCTCAGCATTGAAAAACAACAACAACCTCAACATTGAAAAACACCAACAAATTCAACAACAACCTCAACATTGAAAAACACCAACAAATTCAACAATCACCTCAACATTGAAAAATAACAACAACCTCAACATTGAAAAACAACAACAACCTCAACATTGAAAAACTCCAACAAGTTCAACAACAACCTCAACATTGAAAAACAACATCAACCTCAACATTGAAAAACACCAAGAAATTCAACAACAACCTTAACATTTAAAAACACCAACAAATTCAACAACAACCTCAACATTGATAAACACCAACAAATTCAACAACAACTTCAACTTTGAAAAACACCAACAAATTCAACAACAACCTCGACATTGAAAAACACCAACAAATTCAACAACAACATCAGCATTGAAAAACTACAACAACCTCAACATTGAAAAACACCAACAAATTCAACAATCACCTCAACATTGAAAAACAACAACAACCTCAACATTGAAAAACACCAAGAAATTCAACAACAACTTCAACATTGAAAAACACCATCAAATTCAGCAACAACCTCGAAATTGAAAAACACCAACAAATTCAACAACAACCTCAACATTGAAAAACAACAACAACCTGAACATTGAAAAACACCAACAAATTCAACAACAACCACAACATTGAAAAAACAACAACAACCTCAACATTGAAAAACACCAAAAATTCAACAACAACCTCAACATTGAAAAACAACAACAACCTCAACATTGAAAAACACCAACAAATTCAACAACAACCTCAACATTCAAAAACAACAACAACCTCAACATTGAAAAACACCAAGAAATTCAACAACAACCTCGACATTTAAAAACACCAACAAATTCAACAACAACCTCCACATTGAACAACAACAACAACCTTAACATTAAAAAACACCAACAAATTCAACAACAACCTTTACATTTAAAAACACCAACAAATTCAACAACAACCTCAACATTGAAAAACACCAACAAATTCAACAATCACCTCAACATTGAAAAATAACAACAACCTCAACATTGAAAAACACCAACAAATTCAACAACAACCTCAACATTGAAAAACAACAACAACCTCAACATTGAAAAACACCAAGAAATTCAACAACTTCAACATTGAAAAACACCATCAAATTCAGCAACAACCTCGAAATTGAAAAACACCAACAAATTCAACAACAACCTCAACATTGAAAAACAACAACAACCTCAACATTGAAAAACACCAACAAATTCAACAACAACCTCAACATTGACAAACAACAACAACCTCAACATTGAAAAACACCAACAAATTCAACAACAACCTCAACATTTAAAAACACCAACAAATTCAACAACAACCTCAACGTTGAAAAACAACAAAAACCTCAACATTGAAAAACACCAACAAATTCACCAACAACCTCAACATAGAAAAACAACAACAACCTCAACATAAAAAACACCAACAAATTCAACAACAACCTCAATATTGAAAAACAACCACAAATTCAACAACAACCTCAACATTGAAAAACAACAACAACCTCAACATTGAAAAACACCAACAAGTTCAACAACAACCTCAACATTGAAAAACACCAACAAATTCAACAACAAACTCAACATTGAAAAATAACAACAACCTCAACATTGAAAAACAACAACAACCTCAACATTGAAAAACACCAACAAATTCAACAACAACCTCAACATTGAAAAACAACAACAAATTCAACATTGAAAAACACCAAGAAATTCAAGAACAACTTCAACATTGAAAACACCAACAAATTCAATAACAACCTCAACATTGAAAAACACCAACAAATTCAACAACAACCTCAACATTGAAAAATAACAACAACCTCAACATTGAAAAACAACAACAACCTCAACATTGAAAAACACCAACAAATTCAACAACAACCTCAACATTGAAAAACAACAACAACCTCAACATAAAAAACACCAACAAATTCAACAACAACTTCAACATTGAAAAACACCAACAAATTCAACAATCACCTCAACATTGAAAAATAACAACAACCTCAACATTGAAAAACAACAACAACCTCAACATTGAAAAACACCAACAAGTTCAACAACAACCTCAACATTGAAAAACAACAACAACCTCAACATTGAAAAACACCAAGAAATTCAACAACAACCTCGACATTTAAAAACACCAACAAATTCAACAACAACCTCCACATTGAACAAAAACAACAACCTCAACATTGAAAAACACCAGCAAATTCAACAACAACCTTAACATTTAAAAACACCAACAAATTCAACAACAACCTCAACATTGATAAACACCAACAAATTCAACAACAACTTCAACTTTGAAAAACACCAACAAATTCAACAACAACCTCGACATTGAAAAACACCAACAAATTCAACAACAACATCAGCATTGAAAAACTACAACAACCTCAACATTGAAAAACACCAACAAATTCAACAATCACCTCAACATTGAAAAACAACAACAACCTCAACATTGAAAAACACCAAGAAATTCAACAACAACTTCAACATTGAAAAACACCATCAAATTCAGCAACAACCTCGAAATTGAAAAACACCAACAAATTCAACAACAACCTCAACATTGAAAAACAACAACAACCTCAACATTGAAAAACACCAACAAATTCAACAACAACCACAACATTGAAAAACACCAACAAATTCAACAACAACTTCAAAATTGAAAAACACCAACAAATTCATCAACAACCTCGACATTGAAAAACACCAACAAATTCAACAACAACCTCAACATTGAAAAACTACAACAACCTCAACATTGAAAAACAACAACAACCTCAACATTGAAAAACACCAACAAATTCAACAACAACCTCAACATTGAAAACACCAACAAATTCAACAACAACCTCAACATTGAAAAACAACAACCTCAACATTGAAAAACAACAAGAACCTCGAAATTGAAAAACACCAACAAATTCAACAACAACCTCAACATTGAAAAACAACAACAACCTCAACATTGAAAAACACCAACAAATTCAACAACAACTTCAACATTGCAAAACACCAACAATTCAACAACAACATCGAAATTGAAAAACACCAACAAATTCAACAACAACCTCAACATTGAAAAACAACAACAACCTCAACATTGAAAAACACCAACAAATTCAACAACAACCTCAACATTGAAAAACACCAACAAATTCAACATAAACCTCAACATTTAAAAACGAAAACAAATTCAACAACAACCTCAACATTGAAAAATACCAACAAATTCAACAATATCCTCAACATTGAAAAACAACAACAACCTCAACATTGAAAAACACCAACAAATTCAACAACAACCTCAACATTGAAAAACAACAACAACCTCAACATTGAAAAACACCAACAATTCAACAACAACCTCAACATTGAAAAAAACCAACAAATTCAACAACAACCTCAGCATTGAAAAACAACAACAACCTCAACATTGAAAAACACCAACAAATTCAACAACAACCTCAACATTGAAAAACACCAACAAATTCAACAATCACCTCAACATTGAAAAATAACAACAACCTCAACATTGAAAAACAACAACAACCTCAACATTGAAAAACTCCAACAAGTTCAACAACAACCTCAACATTGAAAAACAACATCAACCTCAACATTGAAAAACACCAAGAAATTCAACAACAACCTTAACATTTAAAAACACCAACAAATTCAACAACAACCTCAACATTGATAAACACCAACAAATTCAACAACAACTTCAACTTTGAAAAAGACCAACAAATTCAACAACAACCTCGACATTGAAAAACACCAACAAATTCAACAACAACATCAGCATTGAAAAACAACAACAACCTGAACATTGAAAAACACCAACAAATTCAACAACAACCACAACATTGAAAAAACAACAACAACCTCAACATTGAAAAACACCAAAAATTCAACAACAACCTCAACATTGAAAAACAACAACAACCTCAACATTGAAAAACACCAACAAATTCAACAACAACCTCAACATTGAAAAACAACAACAACCTCAACATTGAAAAACACCAAGAAATTCAACAACAACCTCGACATTTAAAAACACCAACAAATTCAACAACAACCTCCACATTGAACAACAACAACAACCTCAACATTGAAAAACACCAGCAAATTCAACAACAATCTTAACATTTAAAAACACCAACAAATTCAACAACAACCTCAACATTGATAAACACCAACAAATTCAACAACAACTTCAACTTTGAAAAACACCAACAAATTCAACAACAACCTCGACATTGAAAAACACCAACAAATTCAACAACAACATCAGCATTGAAAAACTACAACAACCTCAACATTGAAAAACACCAACAAATTCAACAATCACCTCAACATTGAAAAACAACAACAACCTCAACATTGAAAAACACCAAGAAATTCAACAACAACTTCAACATTGAAAAACACCATCAAATTCAGCAACAACCTCGAAATTGAAAAACACCAACAAATTCAACAACAACCTCAACATTGAAAAACAACAACAACCTGAACATTGAAAAACACCAACAAATTCAACAACAACCACAACATTGAAAAAACAACAACAACCTCAACATTGAAAAACACCAAAAATTCAACAACAACCTCAACATTGAAAAACACCAACAAATTCAACAACAACTTCAACATTGAAAAACACCAACAAATTCAACAATAACTTCAACTTTGAAAAACACCAACAAATTCAACAACAACCTCAACATTGAAAAAAAACAACAACCTCAACATTGAAAAACATCAACAAATTCAACAACAACCTCAACATTGAAAAACACCAACAAATTCAACAACAACTTCAAAATTGAAAAACACCAACAAATTCATCAACAACCTCGACATTGAAAAACACCAACAAATTCAACAACAACCTCAACATTGAAAAACTACAACAACCTCAACATTGAAAAACAACAACAACCTCAACATTGAAAAACACCAACAAATTCAACAACAACCTCAACATTGAAAACACCAACAAATTCAACAACAACCTCAACATTGAAAAACAACAACAACCTCAACATTGAAAAACAACAAGAACCTCGAAATTGAAAAACACCAACAAATTCAACAACAACCTCAACATTGAAAAACAACAACAACCTCAACATTGAAAAACACCAACAAATTCAACAACAACTTCAACATTGCAAAACACCAACAATTCAACAACAACATCGAAATTGAAAAACACCAACAAATTCAACAACAACCTCAACATTGAAAAACAACAACAACCTCAACATTGAAAAACACCAACAAATTCAACAACAACCTCAACATTGAAAAACACCAACAAATTCAACATAAACCTCAACATTTAAAAACGAAAACAAATTCAACAACAACCTCAACATTGAAAAATACCAAGAAATTCAACAATATCCTCAACATTGAAAAACAACAACAACCTCAACAATGAAAAACACCAACAAATTCAACAACAACCTCAACATTGAAAAACAACAACAACCTCAACATTGAAAAACACCAACAATTCAACAACAACCTCAACATTGAAAAAAACCAACAAATTCAACAACAACCTCAGCATTGAAAAACAACAACAACCTCAACATTGAAAAACACCAACAAATTCAACAACAACCTCAACATTGAAAAACATCAAGCTCAACATTGAAAAACACCAAGAAATTCAACAACAACCTTAACATTTAAAAACACCAACAAATTCAACAACAACCTCAACATTGATAAACACCAACAAATTCAACAACAACTTCAACTTTGAAAAACACCAACAAATTCAACAAGAACCTCGACATTGAAAAACACCAACAAATTCAACAACAACATCAGCATTGAAAAACAACAACAACCTGAACATTGAAAAACACCAACAAATTCAACAACAACCACAACATTGAAAAACAACAACAACCTCAACATTGAAAAACACCAACAAATTCAACAACAACCTCAACATTGAAAAACAACAACAACCTCAACATTGAAAAACACCAAGAAATTCAACAACAACCTCGACATTTAAAAACACCAACAAATTCAACAACAACCTCCACATTGAACAACAACAAAACCTTAACATTGAAAAACACCAACAAATTCAACAACAACCTTAACATTTAAAAACACCAACAAATTCAACAACAACCTCAACATTGAAAAACACCAACAAATTCAACAATCACCTCAACATTGAAAAATAACAACAACCTCAACATTGAAAAACAACAACAACCTCAACATTGAAAAACACCAACAAATTCAACAACAACCTCAACATTGAAAAACAACAACAACCTCAACATTGAAAAACACCAAGAAATTCAACAACTTCAACATTGAAAAACACCATCAAATTCAGCCAGAACCTCGAAATTGAAAAACACCAACAAATTCAACAACAACCTCAACATTGAAAAACAACAACAACCTCAACATTGAAAAACACCAACAAATTCAACAACAACCTCAACATTGATAAACAACAACAACCTCAACATTGAAAAACACCAACAAATTCAACAACAACCTCAACATAGAAAAACAACAACAACCTCAACATAAAAAACACCAACAAATTCAACAACAACCTCAATATTGAAAAACAACCACAAATTCAACAACAACCTCAACATTGAAAAACAACAACAACCTCAACATTGAAAAACACCAACAATTTCAACAACAACCTCAACATTTAAAAACACCAACAAATTCAACAACAACCTTAACATTTAAAAACACCAACAAATTCAACAACAACCTCAACATTGAAAAACACCAACAAATTCAACAATCACCTCAACATTGAAAAATAACAACAACCTCAACATTGAAAAACAACAACAACCTCAACATTGAAAAACACCAACAAATTCAACAACAACCTCAACATTGAAAAACAACAACAACCTCAACATTGAAAAACACCAAGAAATTCAACAACTTCAACATTGAAAAACACCATCAAATTCAGCAACAACCTCGAAATTGAAAAACACCAACAAATTCAACAACAACCTCAACATTGAAAAACAACAACAACCTCAACATTGAAAAACACCAACAAATTCAACAACAACCTCAACATTGATAAACAACAACAACCTCAACATTGAAAAACACCAACAAATACAACAACAACCTCAACATTTAAAAACACCAACAAATTCAACAACAACCTCAACGTTGAAAAACAACAACAACCTCAACATTGAAAAACACCAACAAATTCACCAACAACCTCAACATAGAAAAACAACAACAACCTCAACATAAAAAACACCAACAAATTCAACAACAACCTCAATATTGAAAAACAACCACAAATTCAACAACAACCTCAACATTGAAAAACAACAACAACCTCAACATTGAAAAACACCAACAAATTCAACAACAACCTCAACATTTAAAAACACCAACAAATTCAACAATAACCTCAACATTGAAAAACAACAACAACCTCAACATTGAAAAACACCAACAAGTTCAACAACAACCTCAACATTGAAAAACACCAACAAATTCAACAACAAACTCAACATTGAAAAATAACAACAACCTCAACATTGAAAAACAACAACAACCTCAACATTGGAAAAACACCAACAAATTCAACAACAACCTCAACATTGAAAAACAACAACAAATTCAACATTGAAAAACACCAAGAAATTCAAGAACAACTTCAACATTGAAAACACCAACAAATTCAATAACAACCTCAACATTGAAAAACACCAACAAATTCAACAACAACCTCAACATTGGAAAATAACAACAACCTCAACATTGGAAAACAACAACAACCTCAACATTGAAAAACACCAACAAATTCAACAACAACCTCAACATTGAAAAGCAACAACAACCTCAACATAAAAAACACCAACAAATTCAACAACAACTTCAACATTGAAAAACACCAACAAATTCAACAATCACCTCAACATTGAAAAATAACAACAACCTCAACATTGAAAAACAACAACAACCTCAACATTGAAAAACACCAACAAGTTCAACAACAACCACAACATTGAAAAACAACAACAACCTCAACATTGAAAAACACCAAGAAATTCAACAACAACCTCGACATTTAAAAACACCAACAAATTCAACAACAACCTCCACATTGAACAACAACAACAACCTCAACATTGAAAAACACCAGCAAATTCAACAACAACCTTAACATTTAAAAACACCAACAAATTCAACAACAACCTCAACATTGATAAACACCAACAAATTCAACAACAACTTCAACTTTGAAAAACACCAACAAATTCAACAACAACCTCGACATTGAAAAACACCAACAAATTCAACAACAACATCAGCATTGAAAAACTACAACAACCTCAACATTGAAAAACACCAACAAATTCAACAATCACCTCAACATTGAAAAACAACAACAACCTCAACATTGAAAAACACCAAGAAATTCAACAACAACTTCAACATTGAAAAACACCATCAAATTCAGCAACAACCTCGAAATTGAAAAACACCAACAAATTCAACAACAACCTCAACATTTAAAAACAACAACAACCTGAACATTGAAAAACACCAACAAATTCAACAACAACCACAACATTGAAAAAACAACAACAACCTCAACATTGAAAAACACCAAAAATTCAACAACAACCACAACATTGAAAAAACAACAACAACCTCAACATTGAAAAACACCAAAAATTCAACAACAACCTCCACATTGAAAAACAACAACCTTAACATTGAAAAACACCAACAAATTCAACAACAACCTTAACATTTTAAAAACACCAACAAATTCAACAACAACCACAACATTGAAAAAACAACAACAACCTCAACATTGAAAAACACCAAAAATTCAACAACAACCTCCACATTGAAAAACAACAACAACCTCAACATTGAAAAACACCAACAAATTCAACAACAACCCTCAACATTGAAAAACAACAACAACCTCAACATTGAAAAACACCAAGAAATTCAACAACTTCAACATTGAAAAACACCATCAAATTCAGCAACAACCTCGAAATGGAAAAACACCAACAAATTCAACAACAACCGCAACATTGAAAAAGAACAACAACCTCAACATTGAAAATCACCAACAAATTCAACAACAACCTCAACATTGACAAACAACAACCAACCTCAACATTGAAAAACACCAACAAATTCAACAACAACCTCAACATTTAAAAACACCAACAAATTCAACAACAACCTCAACATTGAAAAACTACAACAACCTCAACATTGAAAAACAACAACAACCTCAACATTGAAAAACACCAACAAATTCAACAACAACCTCAACATTGAAAACACCAACAAATTCAACAACAACCTCAACATTGAAAAACAACAACAACCTCAACATTGAAAAACAACAAGAACCTCGAAATTGAAAAACACCAACAAATTCAACAACAACCTCAACATTGAAAAACAACAACAACCTCAACATTGAAAAACACCAACAAATTCAACAACAACTTCAACATTGCAAAACACCAACAATTCAACAACAACATCGAAATTGAAAAACACCAACAAATTCAACAACAACCTCAACATTGAAAAACAACAACAACCTCAACATTGAAAAACACCAACAAATTCAACAACAACCTCAACATTGAAAAACACCAACAAATTCAACATAAACCTCAACATTTAAAAACGAAAACAATTCAACAACAACCTCAACATTGAAAAACAACAACAACCTCAACATTGAAAAACACCAAGAAATTCAAGAACTTCAACATTGAAAAAACACCATCAAAATTCAGCAACAACCTCGAAATTGAAAAACACCAACAAATTCAACAACAACCTCAACATTGAAAAACAACAACAACCTCAACATTGAAAAACACCAACAAATTCAACAACAACCTCAACATTGATAAACAACAACAACCTCAACATTGAAAAACACCAACAAATTCAACAACAACCTCAACATTTAAAAACACCAACAAATTCAACAACAACCTCAACGTTGAAAAACAACAACAACCTCAACATTGAAAAACACCAACAAATTCAACAACAACCTCAACATAGAAAAACAACAACAACCTCAACATAAAAAACACCAACAAATTCAACAACAACCTCAATATTGAAAAACAACCACAAATTCAACAACAACTCAACATTGAAAAACAACAACAACCTCAACATTGAAAAACACCAACAATTTCAACAACAACCTCAACATTTAAAAACACCAACAAATTCAACAACAACCTTAACATTTAAAAACACCAACAAATTCAACAACAACCTCAACATTGAAAAACACCAACAAATTCAACAATCACCTCAACATTGAAAAATAACAACAACCTCAACATTGAAAAACAACAACAACCTCAACATTGAAAAACACCAACAAATTCAACAACAACCTCAACATTGAAAAACAACAACAACCTCAACATTGAAAAACACCAAGAAATTCAACAACTTCAACATTGAAAAACACCATCAAATTCAGCAACAACCTCGAAATTGAAAAACACCAACAAATTCAACAACAACCTCAACATTGAAAAACAACAACAACCTCAACATTGAAAAAACACCAACAAATTCAACAACAACCTCAACATTGATAAACAACAACAACCTCAACATTGAAAAACACCAACAAATACAACAACAACCTCAACATTTAAAAACACCAACAAATTCAACAACAACCTCAACGTTGAAAAACAACAACAACCTCAACATTGAAAAACACCAACAAATTCACCAACAACCTCAACATAGAAAAACAACAACAACCTCAACATAAAAAACACCAACAAATTCAACAACAACCTCAATATTGAAAAACAACCACAAATTCAACAACAACCTCAACATTGAAAAACACCAACAAATTCAACAACAACCTCAACATGGAAAAACACCAACGAATTTAACAACAACCTCAACTTTGAAAAACAACAACAACCTCAACATGGAAAAACACCAACAAATTCAACAACAACCTCAACATTGAAAAACATCAACAACTTCAAAATTGAAAAACACCAACAAATTCAACAACAACCTCAACATTTAAAGACAACAAGAACCTCAACATTGAAAAACAACAACAACCTCAACATTGGAAAAACACCAACAAATTCAACAACAACCTCAACATTGAAAAACAACAACAAATTCAACATTGAAAAACACCAAGAAATTCAAGAACAACTTCAACATTGAAAACACCAACAAATTCAATAACAACCTCAACATTGAAAAACACCAACAAATTCAACAACAACCTCAACATTGGAAAATAACAACAACCTCAACATTGGAAAACAACAACAACCTCAACATTGAAAAACACCAACAAATTCAACAACAACCTCAACATTGAAAAGCAACAACAACCTCAACATAAAAAACACCAACAAATTCAACAACAACTTCAACATTGAAAAACACCAACAAATTCAACAATCACCTCAACATTGAAAAATAACAACAACCTCAACATTGAAAAACAACAACAACCTCAACATTGAAAAACACCAACAAGTTCAACAACAACCACAACATTGAAAAACAACAACAACCTCAACATTGAAAAACACCAAGAAATTCAACAACAACCTCGACATTTAAAAACACCAACAAATTCAACAACAACCTCCACATTGAACAACAACAACAACCTCAACATTGAAAAACACCAGCAAATTCAACAACAACCTTAACATTTAAAAACACCAACAAATTCAACAACAACCTCAACATTGATAAACACCAACAAATTCAACAACAACTTCAACTTTGAAAAACACCAACAAATTCAACAACAACCTCGACATTGAAAAACACCAACAAATTCAACAACAACATCAGCATTGAAAAACTACAACAACCTCAACATTGAAAAACACCAACAAATTCAACAATCACCTCAACATTGAAAAACAACAACAACCTCAACATTGAAAAACACCAAGAAATTCAACAACAACTTCAACATTGAAAAACACCATCAAATTCAGCAACAACCTCGAAATTGAAAAACACCAACAAATTCAACAACAACCTCAACATTTAAAAACAACAACAACCTGAACATTGAAAAACACCAACAAATTCAACAACAACCACAACATTGAAAAAACAACAACAACCTCAACATTGAAAAACACCAAAAATTCAACAACAACCACAACATTGAAAAAACAACAACAACCTCAACATTGAAAAACACCAAAAATTCAACAACAACCTCCACATTGAAAAACAACAACAACCTTAACATTGAAAAACACCAACAAATTCAACAACAACCTTAACATTTAAAAACACCAACAAATTCAACGACAACCTCAACATTGAAAAACACCAACAAATTCAACAATCACCTCAACATTGAAAAATAACAACAACCGCAACATTGAAAAACAACAACAACCTCAACATTGAAAAACACCAACAAATTCAACAACAACCTCAACATTGAAAAACAACAACAACCTCAACATTGAAAAACACCAAGAAATTCAACAACTTCAACATTGAAAAACACCATCAAATTCAGCAACAACCTCGAAATGGAAAAACACCAACAAATTCAACAACAACCGCAACATTGAAAAACAACAACAACCTCAACATTGAAAATCACCAACAAATTCAACAACAACCTCAACATTGACAAACAACAACAACCTCAACATTGAAAAACACCAACAAATTCAACAACAACCTCAACATTTAAAAACACCAACAAATTCAACAACAACCTCAACATTGAAAAACTACAACAACCTCAACATTGAAAAACAACAACAACCTCAACATTGAAAAACACCAACAAATTCAACAACAACCTCAACATTGAAAACACCAACAAATTCAACAACAACCTCAACATTGAAAAACAACAACAACCTCAACATTGAAAAACAACAAGAACCTCGAAATTGAAAAACACCAACAAATTCAACAACAACCTCAACATTGAAAAACAACAACAACCTCAACATTGAAAAACACCAACAAATTCAACAACAACTTCAACATTGCAAAACACCAACAATTCAACAACAACATCGAAATTGAAAAACACCAACAAATTCAACAACAACCTCAACATTGAAAAACAACAACAACCTCAACATTGAAAAACACCAACAAATTCAACAACAACCTCAACATTGAAAAACACCAACAAATTCAACATAAACCTCAACATTTAAAAACGAAAACAAATTCAACAACAACCTCAACATTGAAAAATACCAAGAAATTCAACAATATCCTCAACATTGAAAAACAACAACAACCTCAACAATGAAAAACACCAACAAATTCAACAACAACCTCAACATTGAAAAACAACAACAACCTCAACATTGAAAAACACCAACAATTCAACAACAACCTCAACATTGAAAAAAACCAACAAATTCAACAACAACCTCAGCATTGAAAAACAACAACAACCTCAACATTGAAAAACACCAACAAATTCAACAACAACCTCAACATTGAAAAACATCAAGCTCAACATTGAAAAACACCAAGAAATTCAACAACAACCTTAACATTTAAAAACACCAACAAATTCAACAACAACCTCAACATTGATAAACACCAACAAATTCAACAACAACTTCAACTTTGAAAAACACCAACAAATTCAACAAGAACCTCGACATTGAAAAACACCAACAAATTCAACAACAACATCAGCATTGAAAAACAACAACAACCTGAACATTGAAAAACACCAACAAATTCAACAACAACCACAACATTGAAAAACAACAACAACCTCAACATTGAAAAACACCAACAAATTCAACAACAACCTCAACATTGAAAAACAACAACAACCTCAACATTGAAAAACACCAAGAAATTCAACAACAACCTCGACATTTAAAAACACCAACAAATTCAACAACAACCTCCACATTGAACAACAACAACAACCTTAACATTGAAAAACACCAACAAATTCAACAACAACCTTAACATTTAAAAACACCAACAAATTCAACAACAACCTCAACATTGAAAAACACCAACAAATTCAACAATCACCTCAACATTGAAAAATAACAACAACCTCAACATTGAAAAACAACAACAACCTCAACATTGAAAAACACCAACAAATTCAACAACAACCTCAACATTGAAAAACAACAACAACCTCAACATTGAAAAACACCAAGAAATTCAACAACTTCAACATTGAAAAACACCATAAAATTCAGCCAGAACCTCGAAATTGAAAAACACCAACAAATTCAACAACAACCTCAACATTGAAAAACAACAACCTCAACATTGAAAAACACCAACAAATTCAACAACAACCTCAACATTGATAAACAACAACAACCTCAACATTGAAAAACACCAACAAATTCAACAACAACCTCAACATTTAAAAACACCAACAAATTCAACAACAACCTCAACGTTGAAAAACAACAACAACCTCAACATTGAAAAACACCAACAAATTCACCAACAACCTCAACATAGAAAAACAACAACAACCTCAACATAAAAAACACCAACAAATTCAACAACAACCTCAATATTGAAAAACAACCACAAATTCAACAACAACCTCAACATTGAAAAACAACAACAACCTCAACATTGAAAAACACCAACAAATTCAACAACAACCTCAACATTTAAAAACACCAACAAATTCAACAACAACCTTAACATTTAAAAACACCAACAAATTCAACAACAACCTCAACATTGAAAAACACCAACAAATTCAACAATCACCTCAACATTGAAAAATAACAACAACCTCAACATTGAAAAACAACAACAACCTCAACATTGAAAAACACCAACAAATTCAACAACAACCTCAACATTGAAAAACAACAACAACCTCAACATTGAAAAACACCAAGAAATTCAAGAACTTCAACATTGAAAAACACCATCAAATTCAGCAACAACCTCGAAATTGAAAAACACCAACAAATTCAACAACAACCTCAACATTGAAAAACAACAACAACCTCAACATTGAAAAACACCAACAAATTCAACAACAACCTCAACATTGATAAACAACAACAACCTCAACATTGAAAAACACCAACAAATTCAACAACAACCTCAACATTTAAAAACACCAACAAATTCAACAACAACCTCAACGTTGAAAAACAACAACAACCTCAACATTGAAAAACACCAACAAATTCACCAACAACCTCAACATAGAAAAACAACAACAACCTCAACATAAAAAACACCAACAAATTCAACAACAACCTCAATATTGAAAAACAACCACAAATTCAACAACAACCTCAACATTGAAAAACAACAACAACCTCAACATTGAAAAACACCAACAAATTCAACAACAACCTCAACATTTAAAAACACCAACAAATTCAACAATAACCTCAACATTGAAAAACAACAACAACCTCAACATTGAAAAACACCAACAAGTTCAACAACAACCTCAACATTGAAAAACACCAACAAATGCAACAACAAACTCAACATTGAAAAATAACAACAACCTCAACATTGAAAAACAACAACAACCTCAACATTGGAAAAACACCAACAAATTCAACAACAACCTCAACATTGAAAAACAACAACAAATTCAACATTGAAAAACACCAAGAAATTCAAGAACAACTTCAACATTGAAAACACCAACAAATTCAATAACAACCTCAACATTGAAAAACACCAACAAATTCAACAACAACCTCAACATTGG
This sequence comes from Isurus oxyrinchus, assembly GCA_026770705.1. Taxonomy (NCBI): domain Eukaryota; kingdom Metazoa; phylum Chordata; class Chondrichthyes; order Lamniformes; family Lamnidae; genus Isurus; species Isurus oxyrinchus. The sequence continues at coordinate 40,053 of JANJGN010002257.1, forward strand.
AAAATAACAACAACCTCAACATTGGAAAACAACAACAACCTCAACATTGAAAAACACCAACAAATTCAACAACAACCTCAACATTGAAAAACAACAACAACCTCAACATAAAAAACACCAACAAATTCAACAACAACCACAACATTGAAAAACAACAACAACCTCAACATTGAAAAACACCAAGAAATTCAACAACAACCTCGACATTTAAAAACACCAACAAATTCAACAACAACCTCCACATTGAACAACAACAACAACCTCAACATTGAAAAACACCAGCAAATTCAACAACAACCTTAACATTTAAAAACACCAACAAATTCAACAACAACCTCAACATTGATAAACACCAACAAATTCAACAACAACTTCAACTTTGAAAAACACCAACAAATTCAACAACAACCTCGACATTGAAAAACACCAACAAATTCAACAACAACATCAGCATTGAAAAACTACAACAACCTCAACATTGAAAAACACCAACAAATTCAACAATCACCTCAACATTGAAAAACAACAACAACCTCAACATTGAAAAACACCAAGAAATTCAACAACAACTTCAACATTGAAAAACACCATCAAATTCAGCAACAACCTCGAAATTGAAAAACACCAACAAATTCAACAACAACCTCAACATTGAAAAACAACAACAACCTGAACATTGAAAAACACCAACAAATTCAACAACAACCACAACATTGAAAAAACAACAACAACCTCAACATTGAAAAACACCAAAAATTCAACAACAACCTCAACATTGAAAAACAACAACAACCTCAACATTGAAAAACACCAACAAATTCAACAACAACCTCAACATTGAAAAACAACAACAACCTCAACATTGAAAAACACCAAGAAATTCAACAACAACCTCGACATTTAAAAACACCAACAAATTCAACAACAACCTCCACATTGAAAAACAACAACAACCTTAACATTGAAAAACACCAACAAATTCAACAACAACCTTAACATTTAAAAACACCAACAAATTCAACGACAACCTCAACATTGAAAAATAACAACAACCGCAACATTGAAAAACAACAACAACCTCAACATTGAAAAACACCAACAAATTCAACAACAACCTCAACATTGAAAAACAACAACAACCTCAACATTGAAAAACACCAAGAAATTCAACAACTTCAACATTGAAAAACACCATCAAATTCAGCAACAACCTCGAAATGGAAAAACACCAACAAATTCAACAACAACCGCAACATTGAAAAACAACAACAACCTCAAAATTGAAAATCACCAACAAATTCAACAACAACCTCAACATTGACAAACAACAACAACCTCAACATTGAAAAACACCAACAAATTCAACAACAACCTCAACATTTAAAAACACCAACAAATTCAACAACAACCTCAACATTGAAAAACAACAACAACCTCAACATTGAAAAACACCAACAAATTCACCAACAACCTCAACATAGAAAAACAACAACAACCTCAACATAAAAAACACCAACAAATTCAACAACAACCTCAATATTGAAAAACAACCACAAATTCAACAACAACCTCAACATTGAAAAACAACAACAACCTCAACATTGAAAAACACCAACAAATTCAACAACAACCTCAACATTTAAAAACACCAACAAATTCAACAATAACCTCAACATTGAAAAACAACAACAACCTCAACATTGAAAAACACCAACAAGTTCAACAACAACCTCAACATTGAAAAACACCAACAAATTCAACAACAACCTCAACATTGAAAAACAACAACAAATTCAACGTTGAAAAACACCAAGAAATTCAACAACAACTTCAACATTGAAAAACACCATCAAATTCAGCAACAACCTCGAAATTGAAAAACACCAACAAATTCAACAACAACCTCAACATTGAAAAACAACAACAACCTGAACATTGAAAAACACCAACAAATTCAACAACAACCACAACATTGAAAAAACAACAACAACCTCAACATTGAAAAACACCAAAAATTCAACAACAACCTCAACATTGAAAAACACCAACAAATTCAACAACAACTTCAACATTGAAAAACACCAACAAATTCAACAATAACTTCAACTTTGAAAAACACCAACAAATTCAACAACAACCTCAACATTGAAAAAAAACAACAACCTCAACATTGAAAAACATCAACAAATTCAACAACAACCTCAACATTGAAAAACACCAACAAATTCAACAACAACTTCAAAATTGAAAAACACCAACAAATTCATCAACAACCTCGACATTGAAAAACACCAACAAATTCAACAACAACCTCAACATTGAAAAACTACAACAACCTCAACATTGAAAAACAACAACAACCTCAACATTGAAAAACACCAACAAATTCAACAACAACCTCAACATTGAAAACACCAACAAATTCAACAACAACCTCAACATTGAAAAACAACAACAACCTCAACATTGAAAAACAACAAGAACCTCGAAATTGAAAAACACCAACAAATTCAACAACAACCTCAACATTGAAAAACAACAACAACCTCAACATTGAAAAACACCAACAAATTCAACAACAACTTCAACATTGCAAAACACCAACAATTCAACAACAACATCGAAATTGAAAAACACCAACAAATTCAACAATCACCTCAACATTGAAAAATAACAACAACCTCAACATTGAAAAACAACAACAACCTCAACATTGAAAAACTCCAACAAGTTCAACAACAACCTCAACATTGAAAAACAACATCAACCTCAACATTGAAAAACACCAAGAAATTCAACAACAACCTTAACATTTAAAAACACCAACAAATTCAACAACAACCTCAACATTGATAAACACCAACAAATTCAACAACAACTTCAACTTTGAAAAACACCAACAAATTCAACAACAACCTCGACATTGAAAAACACCAACAAATTCAACAACAACATCAGCATTGAAAAACAACAACAACCTGAACATTGAAAAACACCAACAAATTCAACAACAACCACAACATTGAAAAAACAACAACAACCTCAACATTGAAAAACACCAAAAATTCAACAACAACCTCAACATTGAAAAACAACAACAACCTCAACATTGAAAAACACCAACAAATTCAACAACAACCTCAACATTGAAAAACAACAACAACCTCAACATTGAAAAACACCAAGAAATTCAACAACAACCTCGACATTTAAAAACACCAACAAATTCAACAACAACCTCCACATTGAACAACAACAACAACCTCAACATTGAAAAACACCAGCAAATTCAACAACAACCTTAACATTTAAAAACACCAACAAATTCAACAACAACCTCAACATTGATAAACACCAACAAATTCAACAACAACTTCAACTTTGAAAAACACCAACAAATTCAACAACAACCTCGAAATTGAAAAACACCAACAAATTGAACAACAACCTCAACATTGAAAAACAACAACAACCTGAACATTGAAAAACACCAACAAATTCAACAACAACCACAACATTGAAAAAACAACAACAACCTCAACATTGAAAAACACCAAAAATTCAACAACAACCTCAACATTGAAAAACACCAACAAATTCAACAACAACTTCAACATTGAAAAACACCAACAAATTCAACAACAACTTCAACATTGAAAAACACCAACAAATTCAACAATAACTTCAACTTTGAAAAACACCAACAAATTCAACAACAACCTCAACATTCAAAAAAAACAACAACCTCAACATTGAAAAACATCAACAAATTCAACAACAACCTCAACATTGAAAAACACCAACAAATTCAACAACAACTTCAAAATTGAAAAACACCAACAAATTCATCAACAACCTCGACATTGAAAAACACCAACAAATTCAACAACAACCTCAACATTGAAAAACTACAACAACCTCAACATTGAAAAACAACAACAACCTCAACATTGAAAAACACCAACAAATTCAACAACAACCTCAACATTGAAAACACCAACAAATTCAACAACAACCTCAACATTGAAAAACAACAACAACCTCAACATTGAAAAACAACAAGAACCTCGAAATTGAAAAACACCAACAAGTTCAACAACAACCTCAACATTGAAAAACAACAACAACCTCAACATTGAAAAACACCAACAAATTCAACAACAACTTCAACATTGCAAAACACCAACAATTCAACAACAACATCGAAATTGAAAAACACCAACAAATTCAACAATCACCTCAACATTGAAAAATAACAACAACCTCAACATTGAAAAACAACAACAACCTCAACATTGAAAAACTCCAACAAGTTCAACAACAACCTCAACATTGAAAAACAACATCAACCTCAACATTGAAAAACACCAAGAAATTCAACAACAACCTTAACATTTAAAAACACCAACAAATTCAACAACAACCTCAACATTGATAAACACCAACAAATTCAACAACAACTTCAACTTTGAAAAACACCAACAAATTCAACAACAACCTCGACATTGAAAAACACCAACAAATTCAACAACAACATCAGCATTGAAAAACAACAACAACCTGAACATTGAAAAACACCAACAAATTCAACAACAACCACAACATTGAAAAAACAACAACAACCTCAACATTGAAAAACACCAAAAATTCAACAACAACCTCAACATTGAAAAACAACAACAACCTCAACATTGAAAAACACCAACAAATTCAACAACAACCTCAACATTGAAAAACAACAACAACCTCAACATTGAAAAACACCAAGAAATTCAACAACAACCTCGACATTTAAAAACACCAACAAATTCAACAACAACCTCCACATTGAACAACAACAACAACCTCAACATTGAAAAACACCAGCAAATTCAACAACAACCTTAACATTTAAAAACACCAACAAATTCAACAACAACCTCAACATTGATAAACACCAACAAATTCAACAACAACTTCAACTTTGAAAAACACCAACAAATTCAACAACAACCTCGACATTGAAAAACACCAACAAATTCAACAACAACATCAGCATTGAAAAACTACAACAACCTCAACATTGAAAAACACCAACAAATTCAACAATCACCTCAACATTGAAAAACAACAACAACCTCAACATTGAAAAACACCAAGAAATTCAACAACAACTTCAACATTGAAAAACACCATCAAATTCAGCAACAACCTCGAAATTGAAAAACACCAACAAATTCAACAACAACCTCAACATTGAAAAACAACAACAACCTGAACATTGAAAAACACCAACAAATTCAACAACAACCACAACATTGAAAAAACAACAACAACCTCAACATTGAAAAACACCAAAAATTCAACAACAACCTCAACATTGAAAAACACCAACAAATTCAACAACAACTTCAACATTGAAAAACACCAACAAATTCAACAATAACTTCAACTTTGAAAAACACCAACAAATTCAACAACAACCTCAACATTGAAAAAAAACAACAACCTCAACATTGAAAAACATCAACAAATTCAACAACAACCTCAACATTGAAAAACACCAACAAATTCAACAACAACTTCAAAATTGAAAAACACCAACAAATTCATCAACAACCTCGACATTGAAAAACACCAACAAATTCAACAACAACCTCAACATTGAAAAACTACAACAACCTCAACATTGAAAAACAACAACAACCTCAACATTGAAAAACACCAACAAATTCAACAACAACCTCAACATTGAAAACACCAACAAATTCAACAACAACCTCAACATTGAAAAACAACAACAACCTCAACATTGAAAAACAACAAGAACCTCGAAATTGAAAAACACCAACAAATTCAACAACAACCTCAACATTGAAAAACAACAACAACCTCAACATTGAAAAACACCAACAAATTCAACAACAACTTCAACATTGCAAAACACCAACAATTCAACAACAACATCGAAATTGAAAAACACCAACAAATTCAACAACAACCTCAACATTGAAAAACAACAACAACCTCAACATTGAAAAACACCAACAAATTCAACAACAACCTCAACATTGAAAAACACCAACAAATTCAACATAAACCTCAACATTTAAAAACGAAAACAAATTCAACAACAACCTCAACATTGAAAAATACCAACAAATTCAACAATATCCTCAACATTGAAAAACAACAACAACCTCAACAATGAAAAACACCAACAAATTCAACAACAACCTCAACATTGAAAAACAACAACAACCTCAACATTGAAAAACACCAACAATTCAACAACAACCTCAACATTGAAAAAAACCAACAAATTCAACAACAACCTCAGCATTGAAAAACAACAACAACCTCAACATTGAAAAACACCAACAAATTCAACAACAACCTCAACATTGAAAAACACCAACAAATTCAACAATCACCTCAACATTGAAAAATAACAACAACCTCAACATTGAAAAACAACAACAACCTCAATATTGAAAAACTCCAACAAGTTCAACAACAACCTCAACATTGAAAAACAACATCAAGCTCAACATTGAAAAACACCAAGAAATTCAACAACAACCTTAACATTTAAAAACACCAACAAATTCAACAACAACCTCAACATTGATAAACACCAACAAATTCAACAACAACTTCAACTTTGAAAAACACCAACAAATTCAACAACAACCTCGACATTGAAAAACACCAACAAATTCAACAACAACATCAGCATTGAAAAACAACAACAACCTGAACATTGAAAAACACCAACAAATTCAAAAACAACCACAACATTGAAAAAACAACAACCTCAACATTGAAAAACACCAAAAATTCAACAACAACCTCAACATTGAAAAACAACAACAACCTCAACATTGAAAAACACCAACAAATTCAACAACAACCTCAACATTGAAAAACAACAACAACCTCAACATTGAAAAACACCAAGAAATTCAACAACAACCTCGACATTTAAAAACACCAACAAATTCAACAACAACCTCCACATTGAACAACAACAACAACCTTAACATTGAAAAACACCAACAAATTCAACAACAACCTTAACATTTAAAAACACCAACAAATTCAACAACAACCTCAACATTGAAAAACACCAACAAATTCAACAATCACCTCAACATTGAAAAATAACAACAACCTCAACATTGAAAAACTACAACAACCTCAACATTGAAAAACACCAACAAATTCAACAACAACCTCAACATTGAAAAACAACAACAACCTCAACATTGAAAAACACCAAGAAATTCAACAACTTCAACATTGAAAAACACCATCAAATTCAGCAACAACCTCGAAATTGAAAAACACCAACAAATTCAACAACAACCTCAACATTGATAAACAACAACAACCTCAACATTGAAAAACACCAACAAATTCAACAACAACCTCAACATTTAAAAACACCAACAAATTCAACAACAACCTCAACGTTGAAAAACAACAACAACCTCAACATTGAAAAACACCAACAAATTCACCAACAACCTCAACATAGAAAAACAACAACAACCTCAACATAAAAAACACCAACAAATTCAACAACAACCTCAATATTGAAAAACAACCACAAATTCAACAACAACCTCAACATTGAAAAACACCAACAAATTCAACAACAACCTCAACATTTAAAAACACCAACAAATTCAACAATAACCTCAACATTGAAAAACAACAACAACCTCAACATTGAAAAACACCAACAAGTTCAACAACAACCTCAACATTGAAAAACACCAACAAATTCAACAACAAACTCAACATTGAAAAATAACAACAACCTCAACATTGAAAAACAACAACAACCTCAACATTGAAAAACACCAACAAATTCAACAACAACCTCAACATTGAAAAACAACAACAAATTCAACATTGAAAAACACCAAGAAATTCAAGAACAACTTCAACATTGAAAACACCAACAAATTCAATAACAACCTCAACATTGAAAAACACCAACAAATTCAACAACAACCTCAACATTGGAAAATAACAACAACCTCAACATTGGAAAACAACAACAACCTCAACATTGAAAAACACCAACAAATTCAACAACAACCTCAACATTGAAAAACACCAACAAATTCAACAACAACCTCAACATTGAAAAACAACAACAACCTCAACATTGAAAAACACCAACAAATTCAACAACAACCTCAACATTGAAAAACACCAACAAATTCAACAACAACCTCAACATTGAAAAACAACAACAACCTCAACATTGAAAAAAAACAACAACCTCAACATTGAAAAACATCAACAAATTCAACAACAACCTCAACATTGAAAAACACCAACAAATTCAACAACAACTTCAAAATTGAAAAACACCAACAAATTCATCAACAACCTCGACATTGAAAAACACCAACAAATTCAACAACAACCTCAACATTGAAAAACTACAACAACCTCAACATTGAAAAACAACAACAACCTCAACATTGAAAAACACCAACAAATTCAACAACAACCTCAACATTGAAAACACCAACAAATTCAACAACAACCTCAACATTGAAAAACAACAACAACCTCAACATTGAAAAACAACAAGAACCTCGAAATTGAAAAACACCAACAAATTCAACAACAACCTCAACATTGAAAAACAACAACAACCTCAACATTGAAAAACACCAACAAATTCAACAACAACTTCAACATTGCAAAACACCAACAATTCAACAACAACATCGAAATTGAAAAACACCAACAAATTCAACAACAACCTCAACATTGAAAAACAACAACAACCTCAACATTGAAAAACACCAACAAATTCAACAACAACCTCAACATTGAAAAACACCAACAAATTCAACATAAACCTCAACATTTAAAAACGAAAACAAATTCAACAACAACCTCAACATTGAAAAATACCAACAAATTCAACAATATCCTCAACATTGAAAAACAACAACAACCTCAACAATGAAAAACACCAACAAATTCAACAACAACCTCAACATTGAAAAACAACAACAACCTCAACATTGAAAAACACCAACAATTCAACAACAACCTCAACATTGAAAAAAACCAACAAATTCAACAACAACCTCAGCATTGAAAAACAACAACAACCTCAACATTGAAAAACACCAACAAATTCAACAACAACCTCAACATTGAAAAACACCAACAAATTCAACAATCACCTCAACATTGAAAAATAACAACAACCTCAACATTGAAAAACAACAACAACCTCAATATTGAAAAACTCCAACAAGTTCAACAACAACCTCAACATTGAAAAACAACATCAAGCTCAACATTGAAAAACACCAAGAAATTCAACAACAACCTTAACATTTAAAAACACCAACAAATTCAACAACAACCTCAACATTGATAAACACCAACAAATTCAACAACAACTTCAACTTTGAAAAACACCAACAAATTCAACAACAACCTCGACATTGAAAAACACCAACAAATTCAACAACAACATCAGCATTGAAAAACAACAACAACCTGAACATTGAAAAACACCAACAAATTCAAAAACAACCACAACATTGAAAAAACAACAACCTCAACATTGAAAAACACCAAAAATTCAACAACAACCTCAACATTGAAAAACAACAACAACCTCAACATTGAAAAACACCAACAAATTCAACAACAACCTCAACATTGAAAAACAACAACAACCTCAACATTGAAAAACACCAAGAAATTCAACAACAACCTCGACATTTAAAAACACCAACAAATTCAACAACAACCTCCACATTGAACAACAACAACAACCTTAACATTGAAAAACACCAACAAATTCAACAACAACCTTAACATTTAAAAACACCAACAAATTCAACAACAACCTCAACATTGAAAAACACCAACAAATTCAACAATCACCTCAACATTGAAAAATAACAACAACCTCAACATTGAAAAACTACAACAACCTCAACATTGAAAAACACCAACAAATTCAACAACAACCTCAACATTGAAAAACAACAACAACCTCAACATTGAAAAACACCAAGAAATTCAACAACTTCAACATTGAAAAACACCATCAAATTCAGCAACAACCTCGAAATTGAAAAACACCAACAAATTCAACAACAACCTCAACATTGATAAACAACAACAACCTCAACATTGAAAAACACCAACAAATTCAACAACAACCTCAACATTTAAAAACACCAACAAATTCAACAACAACCTCAACGTTGAAAAACAACAACAACCTCAACATTGAAAAACACCAACAAATTCACCAACAACCTCAACATAGAAAAACAACAACAACCTCAACATAAAAAACACCAACAAATTCAACAACAACCTCAATATTGAAAAACAACCACAAATTCAACAACAACCTCAACATTGAAAAACACCAACAAATTCAACAACAACCTCAACATTTAAAAACACCAACAAATTCAACAATAACCTCAACATTGAAAAACAACAACAACCTCAACATTGAAAAACACCAACAAGTTCAACAACAACCTCAACATTGAAAAACACCAACAAATTCAACAACAAACTCAACATTGAAAAATAACAACAACCTCAACATTGAAAAACAACAACAACCTCAACATTGAAAAACACCAACAAATTCAACAACAACCTCAACATTGAAAAACAACAACAAATTCAACATTGAAAAACACCAAGAAATTCAAGAACAACTTCAACATTGAAAACACCAACAAATTCAATAACAACCTCAACATTGAAAAACACCAACAAATTCAACAACAACCTCAACATTGGAAAATAACAACAACCTCAACATTGGAAAACAACAACAACCTCAACATTGAAAAACACCAACAAATTCAACAACAACCTCAACATTGAAAAACAACAACAACCTCAACATAAAAAACACCAACAAATTCAACAACAACTTCAACATTGAAAAACACCAACAAATTCAACAATCACCTCAACATTGAAAAATAACAACAACCTCAACATTGAAAAACAACAACAACCTCAACATTGAAAAACACCAACAAGTTCAACAACAACCACAACATTGAAAAACAACAACAACCTCAACATTGAAAAACACCAAGAAATTCAACAACAACCTCGACATTTAAAAACACCAACAAATTCAACAACAACCTCCACATTGAACAACAACAACAACCTCAACATTGAAAAACACCAGCAAATTCAACAACAACCTTAACATTTAAAAACACCAACAAATTCAACAACAACCTCAACATTGATAAACACCAACAAATTCAACAACAACTTCAACTTTGAAAAACACCAACAAATTCAACAACAACCTCGACATTGAAAAACACCAACAAATTCAACAACAACATCAGCATTGAAAAACTACAACAACCTCAACATTGAAAAACACCAACAAATTCAACAATCACCTCAACATTGAAAAACAACAACAACCTCAACATTGAAAAACACCAAGAAATTCAACAACAACTTCAACATTGAAAAACACCATCAAATTCAGCAACAACCTCGAAATTGAAAAACACCAACAAATTCAACAACAACCTCAACATTGAAAAACAACAACAACCTGAACATTGAAAAACACCAACAAATTCAACAACAACCACAACATTGAAAAAACAACAACAACCTCAACATTGAACAACACCAAAAATTCAACAACAACCTCAACATTGAAAAACAACAACAACCTCAACATTGAAAAACACCAACAAATTCAACAACAACCTCAACATTGAAAAACAACAACAACCTCAACATTGAAAAACACCAAGAAATTCAACAACAACCTCGACATTTAAAAACACCAACAAATTCAACAACAACCTCCACATTGAAAAACAACAACAACCTTAACATTGAAAAACACCAACAAATTCAACAACAACCTTAACATTTAAAAACACCAACAAATTCAACGACAACCTCAACATTGAAAAACACCAACAAATTCAACAATCACCTCAACATTGAAAAATAACAACAACCGCAACATTGAAAAACAACAACAACCTCAACATTGAAAAACACCAACAAATTCAACAACAACCTCAACATTGAAAAACAACAACAACCTCAACATTGAAAAACACCAAGAAATTCAACAACTTCAACATTGAAAAACACCATCAAATTCAGCAACAACCTCGAAATGGAAAAACACCAACAAATTCAACAACAACCTCAACATTGAAAAACAACAACAACCTCAACATTGAAAAACACCAACAAATTCAACAACAACCTCAACATTGACAAACAACAACAACCTCAACATTGAAAAACACCAACAAATTCAACAACAACCTCAACATTTAAAAACACCAACAAATTCAACAACAACCTCAACATTGAAAAACAACAACAACCTCAACATTGAAAAACACCAACAAATTCACCAACAACCTCAACATAGAAAAACAACAACAACCTCAACATAAAAAACACCAACAAATTCAACAACAACCTCAATATTGAAAAACAACCACAAATTCAACAACAACCTCAACATTGAAAAACAACAACAACCTCAACATTGAAAAACACCAACAAATTCAACAACAACCTCAACATTTAAAAACACCAACAAATTCAACAATAACCTCAACATTGAAAAACAACAACAACCTCAACATTGAAAAACACCATCAAATTCAGCAACAACCTCGAAATGGAAAAACACCAACAAATTCAACAACAACCTCAACATTGAAAAACACCAACAAGTTCAACAACAACCTCAACATTGAAAAACACCAACAAATTCAACAACAACCTCAACATTGAAAAACAACAACAAATTCAACATTGAAAAACACCAAGAAATTCAAGAACAACTTCAACATTGAAAACACCAACAAATTCAATAACAACCTCAACATTGAAAAACACCAACAAATTCAACAACAACCTCAACATTGAAAAATAACAACAACCTCAACATTGAAAAACAACAACAACCTCAACATTGAAAAACACCAACAAATTCAACAACAACCTCAACATTGAAAAACAACAACAACCTCAAGATAAAAAACACCAACAAATTCAACAACAACTTCAACATTGAAAAACACCAACAAATTCAACAACAAACTCGACATTGAAAAACACCATCAAATTCAACAACAACCTCAATATTGAAAAACAACAACAACCTCAACATTGAAAAACACCAACAAATTCAACAACAACCTCAACATTGAAAAACACCAACAAATTCAACAACAACCTCAACATTTAAAAACGCCAACAAATTCAAGAACAACCTCCACATTGAACAACAACAACAACCTCAACATTGAAAAACACCAACAAATTCAACAACAACCTCAACATTGAAAAAAAACAACAACCTCAACATTGAAAAACACCAACAAATTCAACAACAACCTCAACATTGAAAAACACCAACAAAGTCAACAACAACCTCAACATTGAAAAACACCAACAAATTCAACAACAACTTCAACATTGAAAAACACCAACAAAGTCAACAACAACCTCAACATTGAAAAACACCAACAAATTCAACAACAACCTCAACATTGAAAAACTACAATAACCTCAACATTGAAAAACACCAACAAATACAACATAAACCTCAACATTTAAAAACGAAAACAAATTCAACAACAACCTCAACATTGAAAAATACCAGCAAATTCAACAATATCCTCAACATTGAAAAACAACCACAACCTCAACATTGAAAAACACCAACAAATTCAACAACAACCTCAACATTGAAAAGCACCAACAAATTCAACAACAACCTCAACATTGAAAAACAACAACAACCTCAACATTGAAAAACACCAAGAAATTCAACAACAACTTCAACATTGAAAAACACCATCAAATTCAGCAACAACCTCGAAATTGAAAAACACCAACAAATTCAACAACAACCTCAACATTGAAAAACAACAACAACCTGAACATTGAAAAACACCAACAAATTCAACAACAACCACAACATTGAAAAAACAACAACAACCTCAACATTGAAAAACACCAAAAATTCAACAACAACCTCAACATTGAAAAACAACAACAACCTCAACATTGAAAAACACCAACAAATTCAACAACAACCTCAACATTGAAAAACAACAACAACCTCAACATTGAAAAACACCAAGAAATTCAACAACAACCTCGACATTTAAAAACACCAACAAATTCAACAACAACCTCCACATTGAACAACAACAACAACCTTAACATTGAAAAACACCAACAAATTCAACAACAACCTTAACATTTAAAAACACCAACAAATTCAACAACAACCTCAACATTGAAAAACACCAACAAATTCAACAATCACCTCAACATTGAAAAATAACAACAACCTCAACATTGAAAAACAACAACAACCTCAACATTGAAAAACACCAACAAATTCAACAACAACCTCAACATTGAAAAACAACAACAACCTCAACATTGAAAAACACCAAGAAATTCAACAACTTCAACATTGAAAAACACCATCAAATTCAGCAACAACCTCGAAATTGAAAAACACCAACAAATTCAACAACAACCTCAACATTGAAAAACAACAAAAAACTCAACATTGAAAAACACCAACAAATTCAACAACAACCTCAACATTGACAAACAACAACAACCTCAACATTGAAAAACACCAACAAATTCAACAACAACCTCAACATTTAAAAACACCAACAAATTAAACAACAACCTCAACATTGAAAAACAACAACAACCTCAACATTGAAAAACACCAACAAATTCACCAACAACCTCAACATAGAAAAACAACAACAACCTCAACATAAAAAACACCAACAAATTCAACAACAACCCCAATATTGAAAAACAACCACAAATTCAACAACAACCTCAACATTGAAAAACAACAACAACCTCAACATTGAAAAACGCCAACAAATTCAACAACAACCTCAACATTTAAAAACACCAACAAATTCAACAATAACCTCAACATTGAAAAACAACAACAACCTCAACATTGAAAAACACCAACAAGTTCAACAACAACCTCAACATTGAAAAACACCAACAAATTCAACAACAACCTCAACATTGAAAAATAACAACAACCTCAACATTGAAAAACAACAACAACCTCAACATTGAAAAACACCAACAAATTCAACAACAACCTCAACATTGAAAAACAACAAATTCAACATTGAAAAACACCAAGAAATTCAAGAACAACTTCAACATTGAAAACACCAACAAATTCAATAACAACCTCAACATTGAAAAACACCAACAAATTCAACAACAACCTCAACATTGAAAAATAACAACAACCTCAACATTGAAAAACAACAACAACCTCAACATTGAAAAACACCAACAAATTCAACAACAACCTCAACATTGAAAAACAACAACAACCTCCACATAAAAAACACCAACAAATTCAACAACAACTTCAACATTGAAAAACACCAACAAATTCAACAACAAACTCGACATTGAAAAACACCATCAAATTCAACAACAACCTCAATATTGAAAAACAACAACAACCTCAACATTGAAAAACACCAACAAATTCAACAACAACCTCAACATTGAAAAACACCAACAAATTCAACAACAACCTCAACATTTAAAAACGCCAAAAAATTCAAGAACAACCTCCACATTGAACAACAACAAAAACCTCAACATTGAAAAACACCAACAAATTCAACAACAACCTCAACATTGAAAAAAAACAACAACCTCAACATTGAAAAACACCAACAAATTCAACAACAACCTCAACATTGAAAAACACCAACAAAGTCAACAACAACCTCAACATTGAAAAACACCAACAAATTCAACAACAACTTCAACATTGAAAAACACCAACAAAGTCAACAACAACCTCAACATTGAAAAACACCAACAAATTCAACAACAACCTCAACATTGAAAAACTACAATAACCTCAACATTGAAAAACACCAACAAATACAACATAAACCTCAACATTTAAAAACGAAAACAAATTCAACAACAACCTCAACATTGAAAAATACCAACAAATTCAACAATATCCTCAACATTGAAAAACAACCACAACCTCAACATTGAAAAACACCAACAAATTCAACAACAACCTCAACATTGAAAAGCACCAACAAATTCAACAACAACCTCAACATTGAAAAACAACAACAACCTCAACATTGAAAAACACCAACAAATTCAACAACAACCTCAACATTGAAAAACAACAACAACCTCAACATTGAAAAACACCAACAATTCAACAACAACCTCAACATTTAAAAAAACCAACAAATTCAACAACAACCTCAGCATTGAAAAACAACAACAACCTCAACATTGAAAAACACCAAAAAATTCAACAACAACCTCAACATTGAAAAACACCAACAAATTCAACAATCACCTCAACATTGAAAAATAACAACAACCTCAACATTGAAAAACAACAACAACCTCAACATTGAAAAACACCAACAAGTTCAACAACAACCTCAACATTGAAAAACAACAACAACCTCAACATTGAAAAACACCAAGAAATTCAACAACAACCTCGACATTTAAAAACACCAACAAATTCAACACCAACCTCAACATTGATAAACACCAACAAATTCAACAACAACTTCAACTTTGGAAAACACCAACAAATTCAACAACAACCTCGACATTGAAAAACACCAACAAATTCAACAACAACATCAGCATTGAAACACTACAACAACCTCAACATTGAAAAAAAACAACAACCTCAACATTGAAAAACACCAACAAATTCAACAACAACCTCAACATTGAAAAACACCAAAGTCAACAACAACATCAACATTGAAAAACACCAACAAATTCAACAACAACTTCAACATTGAAAAACACCAACAAAGTCAACAACAACCTCAACATTGAAAAACACCAACAAATTCAACAACAACCTCAACATTGAAAAACTACAATAACCTCAACATTGAAAAACACCAACAAATACAACATAAACCTCAACATTTAAAAACGAAAACAAATTCAACAACAACCTCAACATTGAAAAATACCAGCAAATTCAACAATATCCTCAACATTGAAAAACAACCACAACCTCAACATTGAAAAACACCAACAAATTCAACAACAACCTCAACATTGAAAAGCACCAACAAATTCAACAACAACCTCAACATTGAAAAACAACAACAACCTCAACATTGAAAAACACCAAGAAATTCAACAACAACTTCAACATTGAAAAACACCATCAAATTCAGCAACAACCTCGAAATTGAAAAACACCAACAAATTCAACAACAACCTCAACATTGAAAAACAACAACAACCTGAACATTGAAAAACACCAACAAATTCAACAACAACCACAACATTGAAAAAACAACAACAACCTCAACATTGAAAAACACCAAAAATTCAACAACAACCTCAACATTGAAAAACAACAACAACCTCAACATTGAAAAATACCAACAAATTCAACAACAACCTCAACATTGAAAAACAACAACAACCTCAACATTGAAAAACACCAAGAAATTCAACAACAACCTCGACATTTAAAAACACCAACAAATTCAACAACAACCTCCACATTGAACAACAACAACAACCTTAACATTGAAAAACACCAACAAATTCAACAACAACCTTAACATTTAAAAACACCAACAAGTTCAACAACAACCTCAACATTGAAAAAGACCAACAAATTCAACAATCACCTCAACATTGAAAAACAACAACAACCTCAACATTGAAAAACACCAACAAATTCAACAACAACCTCAACATTGAAAAACAACAACAACCTCAACATTGAAAAACACCAAGAAATTCAACAACTTCAACATTGAAAAACACCATCAAATTCAGCAACAACCTCGAAATTGAAAAACACCAACAAATTCAACAACAACCTCAACATTGAAAAACAACAACAACCTCAACATTGAAAAACACCAACAAATTCAACAACAACCTCAACATTGACAAACAACAACAACCTCAACATTGAAAAACACCAACAAATTCAACAACAACCTCAACATTTAAAAACACCAACAAATTCAACAACAACCTCAACATTGAAAAACAACAACAACCTCAACATTGAAAAACACCAACAAATTCACCAACAACCTCAACATAGAAAAACAACAACAACCTCAACATAAAAAACACCAACAAATTCAACAACAACCCCAATATTGAAAAACAACCACAAATTCAACAACAACCTCAACATTGAAAAACAACAACAACCTCAAAATTGAAAAACACCAACAAATTCAACAACAACCTCAACATTTAAAAACACCAACAAATTCAACAACAACCTCAACATTGAAAAACAACAACAACCTC
Organism: Isurus oxyrinchus; assembly: GCA_026770705.1. Classification (NCBI taxonomy): domain Eukaryota; kingdom Metazoa; phylum Chordata; class Chondrichthyes; order Lamniformes; family Lamnidae; genus Isurus; species Isurus oxyrinchus. The sequence goes on from JANJGN010002257.1 coordinate 58,458, forward strand.
AACATTGAAAAACACCAACAAGTTCAACAACAACCTCAACATTGAAAAACACCAACAAATTCAACAACAACCTCAACATTGAAAAATAACAACAACCTCAACATTGAAAAACAACAACAACCTCAACATTGAAAAACAACAACAACCTCAACATAAAAAACACCAACAAATTCAACAACAACTTCAACATTGAAAAACACCAACAAATTCAACAATCACCTCAACATTGAAAAATAACAACAACCTCAACATTGAAAAACAACAACAACCTCAACATTGAAAAACACCAACAAGTTCAACAACAACCACAACATTGAAAAACAACAACAACCTCAACATTGAAAAACACCAAGAAATTCAACAACAACCTCGACATTTAAAAACACCAACAAATTCAACAACAACCTCCACATTGAACAACAACAACAACCTCAACATTGAAAAACACCAGCAAATTCAACAACAACCTTAACATTTAAAAACACCAACAAATTCAACAACAACCTCAACATTGATAAACACCAACAAATTCAACAACAACTTCAACTTTGAAAAACACCAACAAATTCAACAACAACCTCGACATTGAAAAACACCAACAAATTCAACAACAACATCAGCATTGAAAAACTACAACAACCTCAACATTGAAAAACACCAACAAATTCAACAATCACCTCAACATTGAAAAACAACAACAACCTCAACATTGAAAAACACCAAGAAATTCAACAACAACTTCAACATTGAAAAACACCATCAAATTCAGCAACAACCTCGAAATTGAAAAACACCAACAAATTCAACAACAACCTCAACATTGAAAAACAACAACAACCTGAACATTGAAAAACACCAACAAATTCAACAACAACCACAACATTGAAAAAACAACAACAACCTCAACATTGAACAACACCAAAAATTCAACAACAACCTCAACATTGAAAAACAACAACAACCTCAACATTGAAAAACACCAACAAATTCAACAACAACCTCAACATTGAAAAACAACAACAACCTCAACATTGAAAAACACCAAGAAATTCAACAACAACCTCGACATTTAAAAACACCAACAAATTCAACAACAACCTCCACATTGAAAAACAACAACAACCTTAACATTGAAAAACACCAACAAATTCAACAACAACCTTAACATTTAAAAACACCAACAAATTCAACGACAACCTCAACATTGAAAAACACCAACAAATTCAACAATCACCTCAACATTGAAAAATAACAACAACCGCAACATTGAAAAACAACAACAACCTCAACATTGAAAAACACCAACAAATTCAACAACAACCTCAACATTGAAAAACAACAACAACCTCAACATTGAAAAACACCAAGAAATTCAACAACTTCAACATTGAAAAACACCATCAAATTCAGCAACAACCTCGAAATGGAAAAACACCAACAAATTCAACAACAACCTCAACATTGAAAAACAACAACAACCTCAACATTGAAAAACACCAACAAATTCAACAACAACCTCAACATTGACAAACAACAACAACCTCAACATTGAAAAACACCAACAAATTCAACAACAACCTCAACATTTAAAAACACCAACAAATTCAACAACAACCTCAACATTGAAAAACAACAACAACCTCAACATTGAAAAACACCAACAAATTCACCAACAACCTCAACATAGAAAAACAACAACAACCTCAACATAAAAAACACCAACAAATTCAACAACAACCTCAATATTGAAAAACAACCACAAATTCAACAACAACCTCAACATTGAAAAACAACAACAACCTCAACATTGAAAAACACCAACAAATTCAACAACAACCTCAACATTTAAAAACACCAACAAATTCAACAATAACCTCAACATTGAAAAACAACAACAACCTCAACATTGAAAAACACCAACAAGTTCAACAACAACCTCAACATTGAAAAACACCAACAAATTCAACAACAACCTCAACATTGAAAAACAACAACAAATTCAACATTGAAAAACACCAAGAAATTCAAGAACAACTTCAACATTGAAAACACCAACAAATTCAATAACAACCTCAACATTGAAAAACACCAACAAATTCAACAACAACCTCAACATTGAAAAATAACAACAACCTCAACATTGAAAAACAACAACAACCTCAACATTGAAAAACACCAACAAATTCAACAACAACCTCAACATTGAAAAACAACAACAACCTCAACATAAAAAACACCAACAAATTCAACAACAACTTCAACATTGAAAAACACCAACAAATTCAACAACAAACTCGACATTGAAAAACACCATCAAATTCAACAACAACCTCAATATTGAAAAACAACAACAACCTCAACATTGAAAAACACCAACAAATTCAACAACAACCTCAACATTGAAAAACACCAACAAATTCAACAACAACCTCAACATTTAAAAACGCCAACAAATTCAAGAACAACCTCCACATTGAACAACAACAACAACCTCAACATTGAAAAACACCAACAAATTCAACAACAACCTCAACATTGAAAAAAAACAACAACCTCAACATTGAAAAACACCAACAAATTCAACAACAACCTCAACATTGAAAAACACCAACAAAGTCAACAACAACCTCAACATTGAAAAACACCAACAAATTCAACAACAACTTCAACATTGAAAAACACCAACAAAGTCAACAACAACCTCAACATTGAAAAACACCAACAAATTCAACAACAACCTCAACATTGAAAAACTACAATAACCTCAACATTGAAAAACACCAACAAATACAACATAAACCTCAACATTTAAAAACGAAAACAAATTCAACAACAACCTCAACATTGAAAAATACCAGCAAATTCAACAATATCCTCAACATTGAAAAACAACCACAACCTCAACATTGAAAAACACCAACAAATTCAACAACAACCTCAACATTGAAAAGCACCAACAAATTCAACAACAACCTCAACATTGAAAAACAACAACAACCTCAACATTGAAAAACACCAAGAAATTCAACAACAACTTCAACATTGAAAAACACCATCAAATTCAGCAACAACCTCGAAATTGAAAAACACCAACAAATTCAACAACAACCTCAACATTGAAAAACAACAACAACCTGAACATTGAAAAACACCAACAAATTCAACAACAACCACAACATTGAAAAAACAACAACAACCTCAACATTGAAAAACACCAAAAATTCAACAACAACCTCAACATTGAAAAACAACAACAACCTCAACATTGAAAAACACCAACAAATTCAACAACAACCTCAACATTGAAAAACAACAACAACCTCAACATTGAAAAACACCAAGAAATTCAACAACAACCTCGACATTTAAAAACACCAACAAATTCAACAACAACCTCCACATTGAACAACAACAACAACCTTAACATTGAAAAACACCAACAAATTCAACAACAACCTTAACATTTAAAAACACCAACAAATTCAACAACAACCTCAGCATTGAAAAACACCAACAAATTCAACAATCACCTCAACATTGAAAAATAACAACAACCTCAACATTGAAAAACAACAACAACCTCAACATTGAAAAACACCAACAAATTCAACAACAACCTCAACATTGAAAAACAACAACAACCTCAACATTGAAAAACACCAAGAAATTCAACAACTTCAACATTGAAAAACACCATCAAATTCAGCAACAACCTCGAAATTGAAAAACACCAACAAATTCAACAACAACCTCAACATTGAAAAACAGCAAAAAACTCAACATTGAAAAACACCAACAAATTCAACAACAACCTCAACATTGACAAACAACAACAACCTCAACATTGAAAAACACCAACAAATTCAACAACAACCTCAACATTTAAAAACACCAACAAATTAAACAACAACCTCAACATTGAAAAACAACAACAACCTCAACATTGAAAAACACCAACAAATTCACCAACAACCTCAACATAGAAAAACAACAACAACCTCAACATAAAAAACACCAACAAATTCAACAACAACCCCAATATTGAAAAACAACCACAAATTCAACAACAACCTCAACATTGAAAAACAACAACAACCTCAACATTGAAAAACGCCAACAAATTCAACAACAACCTCAACATTTAAAAACACCAACAAATTCAACAATAACCTCAACATTGAAAAACAACAACAACCTCAACATTGAAAAACACCAACAAGTTCAACAACAACCTCAACATTGAAAAACACCAACAAATTCAACAACAACCTCAACATTGAAAAATAACAACAACCTCAACATTGAAAAACAACAACAACCTCAACATTGAAAAACACCAACAAATTCAACAACAACCTCAACATTGAAAAACAACAAATTCAACATTGAAAAACACCAAGAAATTCAAGAACAACTTCAACATTGAAAACACCAACAAATTCAATAACAACCTCAACATTGAAAAACACCAACAAATTCAACAACAACCTCAACATTGAAAAATAACAACAACCTCAACATTGAAAAACAACAACAACCTCAACATTGAAAAACACCAACAAATTCAACAACAACCTCAACATTGAAAAACAACAACAACCTCCACATAAAAAACACCAACAAATTCAACAACAACTTCAACATTGAAAAACACCAACAAATTCAACAACAAACTCGACATTGAAAAACACCATCAAATTCAACAACAACCTCAATATTGAAAAACAACAACAACCTCAACATTGAAAAACACCAACAAATTCAACAACAACCTCAACATTGAAAAACACCAACAAATTCAACAACAACCTCAACATTTAAAAACGCCAAAAAATTCAAGAACAACCTCCACATTGAACAACAACAAAAACCTCAACATTGAAAAACACCAACAAATTCAACAACAACCTCAACATTGAAAAAAAACAACAACCTCAACATTGAAAAACACCAACAAATTCAACAACAACCTCAACATTGAAAAACACCAACAAAGTCAACAACAACCTCAACATTGAAAAACACCAACAAATTCAACAACAACTTCAACATTGAAAAACACCAACAAAGTCAACAACAACCTCAACATTGAAAAACACCAACAAATTCAACAACAACCTCAACATTGAAAAACTACAATAACCTCAACATTGAAAAACACCAACAAATACAACATAAACCTCAACATTTAAAAACGAAAACAAATTCAACAACAACCTCAACATTGAAAAATACCAACAAATTCAACAATATCCTCAACATTGAAAAACAACCACAACCTCAACATTGAAAAACACCAACAAATTCAACAACAACCTCAACATTGAAAAGCACCAACAAATTCAACAACAACCTCAACATTGAAAAACAACAACAACCTCAACATTGAAAAACACCAACAAATTCAACAACAACCTCAACATTGAAAAACAACAACAACCTCAACATTGAAAAACACCAACAATTCAACAACAACCTCAACATTTAAAAAAACCAACAAATTCAACAACAACCTCAGCATTGAAAAACAACAACAACCTCAACATTGAAAAACACCAAAAAATTCAACAACAACCTCAACATTGAAAAACACCAACAAATTCAACAATCACCTCAACATTGAAAAATAACAACAACCTCAACATTGAAAAACAACAACAACCTCAACATTGAAAAACACCAACAAGTTCAACAACAACCTCAACATTGAAAAACAACAACAACCTCAACATTGAAAAACACCAAGAAATTCAACAACAACCTCGACATTTAAAAACACCAACAAATTCAACACCAACCTCAACATTGATAAACACCAACAAATTCAACAACAACTTCAACTTTGGAAAACACCAACAAATTCAACAACAACCTCGACATTGAAAAACACCAACAAATTCAACAACAACATCAGCATTGAAACACTACAACAACCTCAACATTGAAAAAAAACAACAACCTCAACATTGAAAAACACCAACAAATTCAACAACAACCTCAACATTGAAAAACACCAAAGTCAACAACAACCTCAACATTGAAAAACAACAACAAATTCAACAACAACTTCAACATTGAAAAACACCAACAAAGTCAACAACAACCTCAACATTGAAAAACACCAACAAATTCAACAACAACCTCAACATTGAAAAACTACAATAACCTCAACATTGAAAAACACCAACAAATACAACATAAACCTCAACATTTAAAAACGAAAACAAATTCAACAACAACCTCAACATTGAAAAATACCAGCAAATTCAACAATATCCTCAACATTGAAAAACAACCACAACCTCAACATTGAAAAACACCAACAAATTCAACAACAACCTCAACATTGAAAAGCACCAAGAAATTCAACAACAACCTCAACATTGAAAAACAACAACAACCTCAACATTGAAAAACACCAAGAAATTCAACAACAACTTCAACATTGAAAAACACCATCAAATTCAGCAACAACCTCGAAATTGAAAAACACCAACAAATTCAACAACAACCTCAACATTGAAAAACAACAACAACCTGAACATTGAAAAACACCAACAAATTCAACAACAACCACAACATTGAAAAAACAACAACAACCTCAACATTGAAAAACACCAAAAATTCAACAACAACCTCAACATTGAAAAACAACAACAACCTCAACATTGAAAAACACCAACAAATTCAACAACAACCTCAACATTGAAAAACAACAACAACCTCAACATTGAAAAACACCAAGAAATTCAACAACAACCTCGACATTTAAAAACACCAACAAATTCAACAACAACCTCCACATTGAACAACAACAACAACCTTAACATTGAAAAACACCAACAAATTCAACAACAACCTTAACATTTAAAAACACCAACAAGTTCAACAACAACCTCAACATTGAAAAAGACCAACAAATTCAACAATCACCTCAACATTGAAAAACAACAACAACCTCAACATTGAAAAACACCAACAAATTCAACAACAACCTCAACATTGAAAAACAACAACAACCTCAACATTGAAAAACACCAAGAAATTCAACAACTTCAACATTGAAAAACACCATCAAATTCAGCAACAACCTCGAAATTGAAAAACACCAACAAATTCAACAACAACCTCAACATTGAAAAACAACAACAACCTCAACATTGAAAAACACCAACAAATTCAACAACAACCTCAACATTGACAAACAACAACAACCTCAACATTGAAAAACACCAACAAATTCAACAACAACCTCAACATTTAAAAACACCAACAAATTCAACAACAACCTCAACATTGAAAAACAACAACAACCTCAACATTGAAAAACACCAACAAATTCACCAACAACCTCAACATAGAAAAACAACAACAACCTCAACATAAAAAACACCAACAAATTCAACAACAACCCCAATATTGAAAAACAACCACAAATTCAACAACAACCTCAACATTGAAAAACAACAACAACCTCAAAATTGAAAAACACCAACAAATTCAACAACAACCTCAACATTTAAAAACACCAACAAATTCAACAACAACCTCAACATTGAAAAACAACAACAACCTCAACATTGAAAAACACCAACAAGTTCAACAACAACCTCAACATTGAAAAACACCAACAAATTCAACAACAACCTCAACATTGAAAAATAACAACAACCTCAACATTGAAAAACAACAACAACCTCAACATTGAAAAACACCAACAAATTCAACAACAACCTCAACATTGAAAAACAACAACAAATTCAACATTGAAAAACACCAAGAAATTCAAGAACAACTTCAACATTGAAAACACCAACAAATTCAATAACAACCTCAACATTGAAAAACACCAACAAATTCAACAACAACCTCAACATTGAAAAATAACAACAACCTCAACATTGAAAAACAACAACAACCTCAACATTGAAAAACACCAACAAATTCAACAACAACCTCAACATTGAAAAACAACAACAACCTCCACATAAAAAACACCAACAAATTCAACAACAACTTCAACATTGAAAAACACCAACAAATTCAACAACAACCTCAACATTTAAAAACGCCAAAAAATTCAAGAACAACCTCCACATTGAACAACAACAACAACCTCAACATTGAAAAACACCAACAAATTCAACAACAACCTCAACATTGAAAAACACCAACAAAGTCAACAACAACCTCAACATTGAAAAACACCAACAAATTCAACAACAACTTCAACATTGAAAAACACCAAAGTCAACAACAACCTCAACATTGAAAAACACCAACAAATTCAACAACAACCTCAACATTGAAAAACTACAATAACCTCAACATTGAAAAACACCAACAAATACAACATAAACCTCAACATTTAAAAACGAAAACAAATTCAACAACAACCTCAACATTGAAAAATACCAACAAATTCAACAATATCCTCAACATTGAAAAACAACCACAACCTCAACATTGAAAAACACCAACAAATTCAACAACAACCTCAACATTGAAAAGCACCAACAAATTCAACAACAACCTCAACATTGAAAAACAACAACAACCTCAACATTGAAAAACACCAACAAATTCAACAACAACCTCAACATTGAAAAACAACAACAACCTCAACATTGAAAAACACCAACAATTCAACAACAACCTCAACATTGAAAAAAACCAACAAATTCAACAACAACCTCAGCATTGAAAAACAACAACAACCTCAACATTGAAAAACACCAACAAATTCAACAACAACCTCAACATTGAAAAACACCAACAAATTCAACAATCACCTCAACATTGAAAAATAACAACAACCTCAACATTGAAAAACAACAACAACCTCAACATTGAAAAACACCAACAAGTTCAACAACAACCTCAACATTGAAAAACAACAACAACCTCAACATTGAAAAACACCAAGAAATTCAACAACAACCTCGACATTTAAAAACACCAACAAATTCAACACCAACCTCAACATTGATAAACACCAACAAATTCAACAAAAACTTCAACTTTGAAAAACACCAACAAATTCAACAACAACCTCGACATTGAAAAACACCAACAAATTCAACAACAACATCAGCATTGAAACACTACAACAACCTCAACATTGAAAAAAAACAACAACCTCAACATTGAAAAACACCAACAAATTCAACAACAACCTCAACATTGAAAAACAACCACAACCTCAACATTGAAAAACACCAACAAATTCAACAACAACCTCAACATTGAAAAGCACCAACAAATTCAACAACAACCTCAACATTGAAAAACAACAACAACCTCAACATTGAAAAACACCAAGAAATTCAACAACAACTTCAACATTGAAAAACACCATCAAATTCAGCAACAACCTCGAAATGGAAAAACACCAACAAATTCAACAACAACCTCAACATTGAAAAACAACAACAACCTCAACATTGAAAAACACCAACAAATTCAACAACAACCTCAACATTGACAAACAACAACAACCTCAACATTGAAAAACACCAACAAATTCAACAACAACCTCAACATTTAAAAACACCAACAAATTCAACAACAACCTCAACATTGAAAAACAACAACAACCTCAACATTGAAAAACACCAACAAATTCACCAACAACCTCAACATAGAAAAACAACAACAACCTCAACATAAAAAACACCAACAAATTCAACAACAACCTCAATATTGAAAAACAACCACAAATTCAACAACAACCTCAACATTGAAAAACAACAACAACCTCAACATTGAAAAACACCAACAAATTCAACAACAACCTCAACATTTAAAAACACCAACAAATTCAACAATAACCTCAACATTGAAAAACAACAACAACCTCAACATTGAAAAACACCAACAAGTTCAACAACAACCTCAACATTGAAAAACACCAACAAATTCAACAACAACCTCAACATTGAAAAACAACAACAAATTCAACATTGAAAAACACCAAGAAATTCAAGAACAACTTCAACATTGAAAACACCAACAAATTCAATAACAACCTCAACATTGAAAAACACCAACAAATTCAACAACAACCTCAACATTGAAAAATAACAACAACCTCAACATTGAAAAACAACAACAACCTCAACATTGAAAAACACCAACAAATTCAACAACAACCTCAACATTGAAAAACAACAACAACCTCAACATAAAAAACACCAACAAATTCAACAACAACTTCAACATTGAAAAACACCAACAAATTCAACAACAAACTCGACATTGAAAAACACCATCAAATTCAACAACAACCTCAATATTGAAAAACAACAACAACCTCAACATTGAAAAACACCAACAAATTCAACAACAACCTCAACATTGAAAAACACCAACAAATTCAACAACAACCTCAACATTTAAAAACGCCAACAAATTCAAGAACAACCTCCACATTGAACAACAACAACAACCTCAACATTGAAAAACACCAACAAATTCAACAACAACCTCAACATTGAAAAAAAACAACAACCTCAACATTGAAAAACACCAACAAATTCAACAACAACCTCAACATTGAAAAACACCAACAAAGTCAACAACAACCTCAACATTGAAAAACACCAACAAATTCAACAACAACTTCAACATTGAAAAACACCAACAAAGTCAACAACAACCTCAACATTGAAAAACACCAACAAATTCAACAACAACCTCAACATTGAAAAACTACAATAACCTCAACATTGAAAAACACCAACAAATACAACATAAACCTCAACATTTAAAAACGAAAACAAATTCAACAACAACCTCAACATTGAAAAATACCAGCAAATTCAACAATATCCTCAACATTGAAAAACAACCACAACCTCAACATTGAAAAACACCAACAAATTCAACAACAACCTCAACATTGAAAAGCACCAACAAATTCAACAACAACCTCAACATTGAAAAACAACAACAACCTCAACATTGAAAAACACCAAGAAATTCAACAACAACTTCAACATTGAAAAACACCATCAAATTCAGCAACAACCTCGAAATTGAAAAACACCAACAAATTCAACAACAACCACAACATTGAAAAAACAACAACAACCTCAACATTGAAAAACACCAAAAATTCAACAACAACCTCAACATTGAAAAACAACAACAACCTCAACATTGAAAAACACCAACAAATTCAACAACAACCTCAACATTGAAAAACAACAACAACCTCAACATTGAAAAACACCAAGAAATTCAACAACAACCTCGACATTTAAAAACACCAACAAATTCAACAACAACCTCCACATTGAACAACAACAACAACCTTAACATTGAAAAACACCAACAAATTCAACAACAACCTTAACATTTAAAAACACCAACAAATTCAACAACAACCTCAACATTGAAAAACACCAACAAATTCAACAATCACCTCAACATTGAAAAATAACAACAACCTCAACATTGAAAAACAACAACAACCTCAACATTGAAAAACACCAACAAATTCAACAACAACCTCAACATTGAAAAACAACAACAACCTCAACATTGAAAAACACCAAGAAATTCAACAACTTCAACATTGAAAAACACCATCAAATTCAGCAACAACCTCGAAATTGAAAAACACCAACAAATTCAACAACAACCTCAACATTGACAAACAACAACAACCTCAACATTGAAAAACACCAACAAATTCAACAACAACCTCAACATTTAAAAACACCAACAAATTAAACAACAACCTCAACATTGAAAAACAACAACAACCTCAACATTGAAAAACACCAACAAATTCAACAACAACCTCAACATTTAAAAACACCAACAAATTCAACAATAACCTCAACATTGAAAAACAACAACAACCTCAACATTGAAAAACACCAACAAGTTCAACAACAACCTCAACATTGAAAAACACCAACAAATTCAACAACAACCTCAACATTGAAAAATAACAACAACCTCAACATTGAAAAACAACAACAACCTCAACATTGAAAAACACCAACAAATTCAACAACAACCTCAACATTGAAAAACAACAACAAATTCAACATTGAAAAACACCAAGAAATTCAAGAACAACTTCAACATTGAAAACACCAACAAATTCAATAACAACCTCAACATTGAAAAACACCAACAAATTCAACAACAACCTCAACATTGAAAAATAACAACAACCTCAACATTGAAAAACAACAACAACCTCAACATTGAAAAACACCAACAAATTCAACAACAACCTCAACATTGAAAAACAACAACAACCTCCACATAAAAAACACCAACAAATTCAACAACAACTTCAACATTGAAAAACACCAACAAATTCAACAACAAACTCGACATTGAAAAACACCATCAAATTCAACAACAACCTCAACATTGAAAAACACCAACAAATTCAACAACAACCTCAACATTGAAAAACACCAACAAATTCAACAACAACCTCAACATTTAAAAACGCCAAAAAATTCAAGAACAACCTCCACATTGAACAACAACAACAACCTCAACATTGAAAAACACCAACAAATTCAACAACAACCTCAACATTGAAAAAAAACAACAACCTCAACATTGAAAAACACCAACAAATTCAACAACAACCTCAACATTCAAAAACACCAACAAAGTCAACAACAACCTCAACATTGAAAAACACCAACAAATTCAACAACAACTTCAACATTGAAAAACACCAACAAAGTCAACAACAACCTCAACATTGAAAAACACCAACAAATTCAACAACAACCTCAACATTGAAAAACTACAATAACCTCAACATTGAAAAACACCAACAAATACAACATAAACCTCAACATTTAAAAACGAAAACAAATTCAACAACAACCTCAACATTGAAAAATACCAACAAATTCAACAATATCCTCAACATTGAAAAACAACCACAACCTCAACATTGAAAAACACCAACAAATTCAACAACAACCTCAACATTGAAAAGCACCAACAAATTCAACAACAACCTCAACATTGAAAAACAACAACAACCTCAACATTGAAAAACAACAACAACCTCAACATTGAAAAACACCAACAAATTCAACAACAACCTCAACATTGAAAAACAACAACAACCTCAACATTGAAAAACACCAACAATTCAACAACAACCTCAACATTGAAAAAAACCAACAAATTCAACAACAACCTCAGCATTGAAAAACAACAACAACCTCAACATTGAAAAACACCAACAAATTCAACAACAACCTCAACATTGAAAAACACCAACAAATTCAACAATCACCTCAACATTGAAAAATAACAACAACCTCAACATTGAAAAACAACAACAACCTCAACATTGAAAAACACCAACAAGTTCAACAACAACCTCAACATTGAAAAACAACAACAACCTCAACATTGAAAAACACCAAGAAATTCAACAACAACCTCGACATTTAAAAACACCAACAAATTCAACACCAACCTCAACATTGATAAACACCAACAAATTCAACAACAACTTCAACTTTGAAAAACACCAACAAATTCAACAACAACCTCGACATTGAAAAACACCAACAAATTCAACAACAACATCAGCATTGAAACACTACAACAACCTCAACATTGAAAAAAAACAACAACCTCAACATTGAAAAACACCAACAAATTCAACAACAACCTCAACATTGAAAAACACCAAAGTCAACAACAACCTCAACATTGAAAAACACCAATAAATTCAACAACAACTTCAACATTGAAAAACACCAACAAAGTCAACAACAACCTCAACATTGAAAAACACCAACAAATTCAACAACAACCTCAACATTGAAAAACTACAATAACCTCAACATTGAAAAACACCAACAAATACAACATAAACCTCAACATTTAAAAACGAAAACAAATTCAACAACAACCTCAACATTGAAAAATACCAGCAAATTCAACAATATCCTCAACATTGAAAAACAACCACAACCTCAACATTGAAAAACACCAACAAATTCAACAACAACCTCAACATTGAAAAGCACCAACAAATTCAACAACAACCTCAACATTGAAAAACAACAACAACCTCAACATTGAAAAACACCAAGAAATTCAACAACAACTTCAACATTGAAAAACACCATCAAATTCAGCAACAACCTCGAAATTGAAAAACACCAACAAATTCAACAACAACCTCAACATTGAAAAACAACAACAACCTGAACATTGAAAAACACCAACAAATTCAACAACAACCACAACATTGAAAAAACAACAACAACCTCAACATTGAAAAACACCAAAAATTCAACAACAACCTCAACATTGAAAAACAACAACAACCTCAACATTGAAAAACACCAACAAATTCAACAACAACCTCAAGATTGAAAAACAACAACAACCTCAACATTGAAAAACACCAAGAAATTCAACAACAACCTCGACATTTAAAAACACCAACAAATTCAACAACAACCTCCACATTGAACAACAACAACAACCTTAACATTGAAAAACACCAACAAATTCAACAACAACCTTAACATTTAAAAACACCAACAAGTTCAACAACAACCTCAACATTGAAAAAGACCAACAAATTCAACAATCACCTCAACATTGAAAAATAACAACAACCTCAACATTGAAAAACAACAACAACCTCAACATTGAAAAACACCAACAAATTCAACAACAACCTCAACATTGAAAAACAACAACAACCTCAACATTGAAAAACACCAAGAAATTCAACAACTTCAACATTGAAAAACACCATCAAATTCAGCAACAACCTCGAAATTGAAAAACACCAACAAATTCAACAACAACCTCAACATTGAAAAACAACAACAACCTCAACATTGAAAAACACCAACAAATTCAACAACAACCTCAACATTGACAAACAACAACAACCTCAACATTGAAAAACACCAACAAATTCACCAACAACCTCAACATAGAAAAACAACAACAACCTCAACATAAAAAACACCAACAAATTCAACAACAACCCCAATATTGAAAAACAACCACAAATTCAACAACAACCTCAACATTGAAAAACAACAACAACCTCAAAATTGAAAAACACCAACAAATTCAACAACAACCTCAACATTTAAAAACACCAACAAATTCAACAACAACCTCAACATTGAAAAACAACAACAACCTCAACATTGAAAAACACCAACAAGTTCAACAACAACCTCAACATTGAAAAACACCAACAAATTCAACAGCAACCTCAACATTGAAAAATAACAACAACCTCAACATTGAAAAACAACAACAACCTCAACATTGAAAAACACCAACAAATTCAACAACAACCTCAACATTGAAAAACAACAACAAATTCAACATTGAAAAACACCAAGAAATTCAAGAACAACTTCAACATTGAAAACACCAACAAATTCAATAACAACCTCAACATTGAAAAACACCAACAAATTCAACAACAACCTCAACATTGAAAAATAACAACAACCTCAACATTGAAAAACAACAACAACCTCAACATTGAAAAACACCAACAAATTCAACAACAACCTCAACATTGAAAAACAACAACAACCTCCACATAAAAAACACCAACAAATTCAACAACAACTTCAACATTGAAAAACACCAACAAATTCAACAACAAACTCGACATTGAAAAACACCATCAAATTCAACAACAACCTCAATATTGAAAAACAACAACAACCTCAACATTGAAAAACACCAACAAATTCAACAACAACCTCAACATTGAAAAACACCAACAAATTCAACAACAACCTCAACATTTAAAAACGCCAAAAAATTCAAGAACAACCTCCACATTGAACAACAACAACAACCTCAACATTGAAAAACACCAACAAATTCAACAACAACCTCAACATTGAAACAAAACAACAACCTCAACATTGAAAAACACCAACAAATTCAACAACAACCTCAACATTGAAAAACACCAACAAAGTCAACAACAACCTCAACATTGAAAAACACCAACAAATTCAACAACAACTTCAACATTGAAAAACACCAACAAAGTCAACAACAACCTCAACATTGAAAAACACCAACAAATTCACCAACAACCTCAACATTGAAAAACTACAATAACCTGAACATTGAAAAACACCAACAAATACAACATAAACCTCAACATTTAAAAACGAAAACAAATTCAACAACAACCTCAACATTGAAAAATACCAACAAATTCAACAATATCCTCAACATTGAAAAACAACCACAACCTCAACATTGAAAAACACCAACAAATTCAACAACAACCTCAACATTGAAAAGCACCAACAAATTCAACAACAACCTCAACATTGAAAAACAACAACAACCTCAACATTGAAAAACACCAACAAATTCAACAACAACCTCAACATTGAAAAACAACAACAACCTCAACATTGAAAAACACCAACAATTCAACAACAATCTCAACATTGAAAAAAACCAACAAATTCAACAACAACCTCAGCATTGAAAAACAACAACAACCTCAACATTGAAAAACACCAACAAATTCAACAACAACCTCAACATTGAAAAACACCAACAAATTCAACAATCACCTCAACATTGAAAAATAACAACAACCTCAACATTGAAAAACAACAACAACCTCAACATTGAAAAACACCAACAAGTTCAACAACAACCTCAACATTGAAAAACAACAACAACCTCAACATTGAAAAACACCAAGAAATTCAACAACAACCTCGACATTTAAAAACACCAACAAATTCAACACCAACCTCAACATTGATAAACACCAACAAATTCAACAACAACTTCAACTTTGAAAAACACCAACAAATTCAACAACAACCTCGACATTGAAAAACACCAACAAATTCAACAACAACATCAGCATTGAAACACTACAACAACCTCAACATTGAAAAAAAACAACAACCTCAACATTGAAAAACACCAACAAATTGAACAACAACCTCAACATTGAAAAGCACCAACAAATTCAACAACAACCTCAACATTGAAAAACAACAACAACCTCAACATTGAAAAACACCAAGAAATTCAACAACAACTTCAACATTGAAAAACACCATCAAATTCAGCAACAACCTCGAAATGGAAAAACACCAACAAATTCAACAACAACCTCAACATTGAAAAACAACAACAACCTCAACATTGAAAAACACCAACAAATTCAACAACAACCTCAACATTGACAAACAACAACAACCTCAACATTGAAAAACACCAACAAATTCAACAACAACCTCAACATTTAAAAACACCAACAAATTCAACAACAACCTCAACATTGAAAAACAACAACAACCTCAACATTGAAAAACACCAACAAGTTCACCAACAACCTCAACATAGAAAAACAACAACAACCTCAACATAAAAAACACCAACAAATTCAACAACAACCTCAATATTGAAAAACAACCACAAATTCAACAACAACCTCAACATTGAAAAACAACAACAACCTCAACATTGAAAAACACCAACAAATTCAACAACAACCTCAACATTTAAAAACACCAACAAATTCAACAATAACCTCAACATTGAAAAACAACAACAACCTCAACATTGAAAAACACCAACAAGTTCAACAACAACCTCAACATTGAAAAACACCAACAAATTCAACAACAACCTCAACATTGAAAAACAACAACAAATTCAACATTGAAAAACACCAAGAAATTCAAGAACAACTTCAACATTGAAAACACCAACAAATTCAATAACAACCTCAACATTGAAAAACACCAACAAATTCAACAACAACCTCAACATTGAAAAATAACAACAACCTCAACATTGAAAAACAACAACAACCTCAACATTGAAAAACACCAACAAATTCAACAACAACCTCAACATTGAAAAACAACAACAACCTCAACATAAAAAACACCAACAAATTCAACAACAACTTCAACATTGAAAAACACCAACAAATTCAACAACAAACTCGACATTGAAAAACACCATCAAATTCAACAACAACCTCAATATTGAAAAACAACAACAACCTCAACATTGAAAAACACCAACAAATTCAACAACAACCTCAACATTGAAAAACACCAACAAATTCAACAACAACCTCAACATTTAAAAACGCCAACAAATTCAAGAACAACCTCCACATTGAACAACAACAACAACCTCAACATTGAAAAACACCAACAAATTCAACAACAACCTCAACATTGAAAAAAAACAACAACCTCAACATTGAAAAACACCAACAAATTCAACAACAACCTCAACATTGAAAAACACCAACAAAGTCAACAACAACCTCAACATTGAAAAACACCAACAAATTCAACAACAACTTCAACATTGAAAAACACCAACAAAGTCAACAACAACCTCAACATTGAAAAACACCAACAAATTCAACAACAACCTCAACATTGAAAAACTACAATAACCTCAACATTGAAAAACACCAACAAATACAACATAAACCTCAACATTTAAAAACGAAAACAAATTCAACAACAACCTCAACATTGAAAAATACCAGCAAATTCAACAATATCCTCAACATTGAAAAACAACCACAACCTCAACATTGAAAAACACCAACAAATTCAACAACAACCTCAACATTGAAAAGCACCAACAAATTCAACAACAACCTCAACATTGAAAAACAACAACAACCTCAACATTGAAAAACACCAAGAAATTCAACAACAACTTCAACATTGAAAAACACCATCAAATTCAGCAACAACCTCGAAATTGAAAAACACCAACAAATTCAACAACAACCACAACATTGAAAAAACAACAACAACCTCAACATTGAAAAACACCAAAAATTCAACAACAACCTCAACATTGAAAAACAACAACAACCTCAACATTGAAAAACACCAACAAATTCAACAACAACCTCAACATTGAAAAACAACAACAACCTCAACATTGAAAAACACCAAGAAATTCAACAACAACCTCGACATTTAAAAACACCAACAAATTCAACAACAACCTCCACATTGAACAACAACAACAACCTTAACATTGAAAAACACCAACAAATTCAACAACAACCTTAACATTTAAAAACACCAACAAATTCAACAACAACCTCAACATTGAAAAACACCAACAAATTCAACAATCACCTCAACATTGAAAAATAACAACAACCTCAACATTGAAAAACAACAACAACCTCAACATTGAAAAACACCAACAAATTCAACAACAACCTCAACATTGAAAAACAACAACAACCTCAACATTGAAAAACACCAAGAAATTCAACAACTTCAACATTGAAAAACACCATCAAATTCAGCAACAACCTCGAAATTGAAAAACACCAACAAATTCAACAACAACCTCAACATTGAAAAACAACAACAACCTCAACATTGAAAAACACCAACAAATTCAACAACAACCTCAACATTGACAAACAACAACAACCTCAACATTGAAAAACACCAACAAATTCAACAACAACCTCAACATTTAAAAACACCAACAAATTAAACAACAACCTCAACATTGAAAAACAACAACCTCAACATTGAAAAACACCAACAAATTCACCAACAACCTCAACATAGAAAAACAACAACAACCTCAACATAAAAAACACCAACAAATTCAACAACAACCCCAATATTGAAAAACAACCACAAATTCAACAACAACCTCAACATTGAAAAACAACATCAACCTCAACATTGAAAAACACCAACAAATTCAACAACAACCTCAACATTTAAAAACACCAACAAATTCAACAATAACCTCAACATTGAAAAACAACAACAACCTCAACATTGAAAAACACCAACAAGTTCAACAACAACCTCAACATTGAAAAACACCAACAAATTCAACAACAACCTCAACATTGAAAAATAACAACAACCTCAACATTGAAAAACAACAACAACCTCAACATTGAAAAGCACCAACAAATTCAACAACAACCTCAACATTGAAAAACAACAACAAATTCAACATTGAAAAACACCAAGAAATTCAAGAACAACTTCAACATTGAAAACACCAACAAATTCAATAACAACCTCAACATTGAAAAACACCAACAAATTCAACAACAACCTCAACATTGAAAAATAACAACAACCTCAACATTGAAAAACAACAACAACCTCAACATTGAAAAACACCAACAAATTCAACAACAACCTCAACATTGAAAAACAACAACAACCTCCACATAAAAAACACCAACAAATTCAACAACAACTTCAACATTGAAAAACACCAACAAATTCAACAACAAACTCGACATTGAAAAACACCATCAAATTCAACAACAACCTCAATATTGAAAAACAACAACAACCTCAACATTGAAAAACACCAACAAATTCAACAACAACCTCAACATTGAAAAACACCAACAAATTCAACAACAACCTCAACATTAAAAAACGCCAAAAAATTCAAGAACAACCTCCACATTGAACAACAACAACAACCTCAACATTGAAAAACACCAACAAATTCAACAACAACCTCAACATTGAAAAAAAACAACAACCTCAACATTGAAAAACACCAACAAATTCAACAACAACCTCAACATTGAAAAACACCAACAAAGTCAACAACAACCTCAACATTGAAAAACACCAACAAATTCAACAACAACTTCAACATTGAAAAACACCAACAAAGTCAACAACAACCTCAACATTGAAAAACACCAACAAATTCAACAACAACCTCAACATTGAAAAACTACAATAACCTCAACATTGAAAAACACCAACAAATACAACATAAACCTCAACATTTAAAAACGAAAACAAATTCAACAACAACCTCAACATTGAAAAATACCAACAAATTCAACAATATCCTCAACATTGAAAAACAACCACAACCTCAACATTGAAAAACACCAACAAATTCAACAACAACCTCAACATTGAAAAGCACCAACAAATTCAACAACAATCTCAACATTGAAAAACAACAACAACCTCAACATTGAAAAACACCAACAAATTCAACAACAACCTCAACATTGAAAAACAACAACAACCTCAACATTGAAAAACACCAACAATTCAACAACAACCTCAACATTGAAAAAAACCAACAAATTCAACAACAACCTA
>JANJGN010002258.1:22500-27500 GCA_026770705.1 Isurus oxyrinchus
ACACACACACACTCACTCTCAGAACCACACACACACACACACACACACACTCACTCTCAGAACCACACACACACACACACACACACACTCACTCTCAGAACCACACACACACACACACACACACACACTCACTCAGAACCACACACACACACACACACTCAGTCTCAGAACCACACACACACACACACACTCACTCTCAGAACCACACACAGACACACACACACACACTCACTCTCAGAACCACACACAGACACACACACACACACTCACTCTCAGAACCACACACACACACACACACACACACACACTCACTCTCAGAACCACACACACACACACACACTCACTCTCAGAACCACACACACACACACACAAACGCAGTCACTCTCAGAACCACACACACACACACACACACACACACTCACTCTCAGAACCACACACACACACTCACTCTCAGAACCACACACACACACACACACACACTCACTCTCAGAACCACACACACACACACACACACTCACTCTCAGAACCACACACACACACACACACACTCACTCTCAGAACCACACACACACACACACACACACACTCACTCTCAGAACCACACACACACACTCACTCTCAGAACCACACACACACACACACACACACTCACTCTCAGAACCACACACACACACACACACACTCACTCTCAGAACCACACACAGACACACACACACACACTCACTCTCAGAACCACACACAGACACACACACACACACTCACTCTCAGAACCACACACACACACACACACACACACACACACTCACTCTCAGAACCACACAAACACACACACAAACACACTCACTCTCAGAACCACACACACACACACACACACACACACACTCACTCTCAGAACCACACACACACACTCACTCTCAGAACCACACACACACACACACACACACACACACTCACTCTCAGAACCACACACACACACACACACACACTCACTCTCAGAACCACACACACACACACACACACTCACTCTCAGAACCACACACACACACACACACACTCACTCTCAGAACCACACACACACACACACACACTCACTCTCAGAACCACACACACACACTCACTCTCAGAACCACACACACACACACACACACACACACACACTCACTCTCAGAACCACACACACACACACACACACTCACTCTCAGAACCACACACACACACACACACACACTCACTCTCAGAACCACACACACACACACACACTCACTCTCAGAACCACACACACACACACACACACACTCACTCTCAGAACCACACACACACACACACTCACTCTCAGAGCCACACACACACACACACACACACTCACTCTCAGAACCACACACACACACACACACACACACTCACTCTCAGAACCACACACACACACACACACACACACACACACACTCACTCTCAGAACCACACACACACACACACACACACACACACACACACACACACTCACTCTCTGAACCACACACACACACACACACACACACACACTCACTCTCTGAACCACACACACACACACACACACACACACACTCACTCTCAGAACCACACACACACACACACACACACACACTCACTCTCAGAACCACACACACACACACACACACACTCACTCTCAGAACCACACACACACACACACACACACTCACTCTCAGAACCACACACACACACACACACACACAGTCACTCTCAGAACCACACACACACACACACCCACTCACTCTCAGAACCACACACACACACACTCACTCTCAGAACCACACACACACACACTCACTCTCAGAACCACACACACACACACTCACTCTCAGAACCACACACACACACACTCACTCTCAGAACCCCACACACACACTCACTCTCAGAACCCCACACACACACTCACTCTCAGAACCCCACACGCACACTCACTCTCAGAACCACACACTCACACTCACTCTCAGAACCCCACACACACACACACTCACTCTCTCAGAACACACACACACACACACACACACACAAACGCACTCACTCTCAGAAACACACACACTCACTCACTCTCAGAAACACACACACACACACTCACTCTCAGAACCACACACACACACACACTCACTCTCAGAACCACACACACACACACACACACACTCACTCTCAGAACCCCCCCCACAAACACACACACACACACACACTCACTCTCAGAACCCCCCCCACAAACACACACACACACACACTCACTCTCAGAACCCCCCCCCACACACACACACACACTCTCAGAACCACACACACACACACACACACTCACTCTCAGAACCCCACACACACACACACCCACTCTCAGAACACCCCCCCCACACACACACACTCACTCACTCTCAGAACCACACACACACTCACTCTCAGAACCACACACACACACACACTCACTCACTCTCAGAACCACACACACACTCACTCTCAGAACCACACACACACACACACACACACTCACTCTCAGAACCACACACACACACACACACTCACTCTCAGAACCACACACACACACACACACACACTCACTCTCAGAACCACACACACACACACACACACACTCACTCTCAGAACCACACACACACACAGACACTCACTCTCAGAACCACACATACACTCACTCTCAGAACCACATACACACACACACACACTCACTCTCAGAACCACACACACACACACACACACACTCACTCTCAGAACCACACACACACACACACTCACTCTCAGAACCACACACACACACACACACACACACACTCACTCTCAGAACCACACACACGCACACACACACACACACACACTCTCAGAACCACACACACACACACACACTCACTCTCAGAACCACACACACACACACACACTCACTCTCAGAACCACACACACACACACACACACACTCACTCTCAGAACCACACACACACACACACACACACACACACACACTCACTCTCAGAACCGCACACACACACACACACACACACACTCACTCTCAGAACCGCACACACACACACACACACACACACTCACACTCAGAACCACACACAGACACACACACACACACTCACTCTCAGAACCACACACACACACACACACACACACACTCACTCTCAGAACCACACACACACACACACACACACACACACACACACACACTCACTCTCAGAACCACACAAACACACACACACTCACTCTCAGAACCACACATACACACACACACTCACTCTCAGAACCACACACACACTCACTCTCAGAACCACACACACACACACTCACTCTCAGAACCACACACACACACACACACACTCTCAGAACCACACACACACACACACTCACTCTCAGAACCACACACACACACACACACACACTCACTCTCAGAACCACACACACACACACAAACACACACACTCACTCTCAGAACCACACACACACACACACACACACACACACACTCACTCTCAGAACCACACACACACACACACACATTCACTCTCAGAACCACACACACACACACACACACACACTCACTCTCAGAACCACACACACACACACACACACACTCACTCTCAGAACCACACACACACACACACACTCACTCAGAACCACACACACACACACACACTCACTCTCAGAACCACACACACACACACACACACTCACTCTCAGAACCACACACAGACACACACACACACACTCACTCTCAGAACCACACACAGACACACACACACACACTCACTCTCAGAACCACACACACACACACAAACACACACTCACTCTCAGAACCACACACACACACACACACTCACTCTCAGAACCACACACACACACACACAAACACACTCACTCTCAGAACCACACACACACACACACACACACACACTCACTCTCAGAACCACACACACACACTCACTCTCAGAACCACACACACACACACACACACTCACTCTCAGAACCACACACACACACACACACACTCACTCTCAGAACCACACACACACACACACACACACACTCACTCTCAGAACCACACACACACACTCACTCTCAGAACCACACACACACACACACACACACTCACTCTCAGAACCACACACACACACACACACACTCACTCTCAGAACCACACACAGACACACACACACACACTCACTCTCAGAACCACACACAGACACACACACACACACTCACTCTCAGAACCACACACACACACACACACACACACACACACACTCACTCTCAGAACCACACACACACACACACACTCACTCTCAGAACCACACAAACACACACACAAACACACTCACTCTCAGAACCACACACACACACACACACACACACTCACTCTCAGAACCACACACACACACTCACTCTCAGAACCACACACACACACACACACACACACACACACTCACTCTCAGAACCACACACACACACACACACACTCACTCTCAGAACCACACACACACACACACACACTCACTCTCAGAACCACACACACACACACACACACTCACTCTCAGAACCACACACACACACTCACTCTCAGAACCACACACACACACACACACACACACACTCACTCTCAGAACCACACACACACACACACACACACACACACTCACTCTCAGAACCACACACACACACACACACACTCACTCTCAGAACCACACACACACACACACACACACACTCACTCTCAGAACCACACACACACACACACACACACACAGTCACTCTCAGAACCACACACACACACACACACACACTCACTCTCAGAACCACACACACACCCACTCACTCTCAGAACCACACACACACACACTCACTCTCAGAACCACACACACACACACTCACTCTCAGAACCACACACACACACACTCACTCTCAGAACCCCACACACACACTCACTCTCAGAACCCCACACACACACTCACTCTCAG
>JANJGN010002258.1:32500-35000 GCA_026770705.1 Isurus oxyrinchus
CACACTCACTCTCAGAACCACACACACACACACACACACTCACTCTCAGAACCACACACACACACACACACACTCACTGTCAGAACCACACACACACACACACACTCACTCTCAGAACCACACACACACACACACACACACTCACTCTCAGAACCACACACACACACACACACTCACTCTCAGAACCACACACACACACACACACACACTCACTCTCAGAACCACACACACACACACACACACACTCACTCTCAGAACCACACACACACACACACACACACACACTCACTCTCAGATCCACACACACACACACACACACACACTCACTCTCAGAACCACACACACACACACACACACACACTCACTCTCAGAACCACACACACACACACACACACACACACTCACTCTCAGAACCACACACACACACACACACAATCACTCTCAGAACCACACACACACACACACACACACACACACTCACTCTCTGAACCACACACACACACACACACACACTCACTCTCAGAACAACACACACACACACACACACACACACTCACTCTCAGAACCACACACACACACACACACACTCACTCTCAGAACCACACACACACACACACACACACACACACTCACTCTCAGAACCACACACACACACACACACACACACACACACTCACTCTCAGAACCACACACACACACACACGCACTCACTCTCAGAACCACACACACACCCACTCACTCTCAGAACCACACACACACACACACAAACACTCACTCTCAGAACCACACACACACACACTCACTCTCAGAACCACACACACACACACTCACTCTCAGAACCACACATACACACACTCACTCTCAGAACCCCAAACACACACTCACTCTCAGAACCCCACAGACACACTCGCTCTCAGAACCCCACACACACACTCACTCTCAGAACCACACACTCACACTCACTCTCAGAACCCCACACACACACACACTCACTCTCTCAGAAACACACACACACACACACACACGCACTCACTCTCAGAAACACACACACTCACTCACTCTCAGAAACACACACACACACACTCACTCTCAGAACCACACACACACACACACACTCACTCTAAGAACCACACACACACACACACACACTCACTCTCAGAACCCCCCCCACAAACACACACACACACACTCACTCTCAGAACCCCCCCCCACAAACACACACACACACACACACTCACTCTCAGAACCCCCCCCCCCACACACACACACACACTCTCAGAACCACACACACACACACACACTCACTCTCAGAACCCCACACACACACACACACACCCACTCTCAGAACACCCCCCCACACACACACACAATCACTCACTCTCAGAACCACACACACACTCACTCTCAGAACCACACACACACACACTCACTCACTCTCAGAACCACACACACACTCACTCTCAGAACCACACACACACACACACACACACACACTCACTCTCAGAACCACACACACACACACACACACACACTCACTCTCAGAACCACACACACACACACACACACACTCACTCTCAGAACCACACACACACACACACACTCACTCTCAGAACCACACACACACTCACTCTCAGAACCACACACACACACACACACTCACTCTCAGAACCACACACACACACACACACACACACACTCACTCTCAGAACTACACACACACACACACTCACTCTCAGAACCACACACACACACACACACACTCACTCTCATAACCACACACACACACACACACACACACACACTCACTCTCAGAACCACACACACACACACACACACACACACTCACTCTCAGAACCACACACACACACACACACACACACTCACTCTCAGAACCACACACACACACACTCACTCTCAGAACCACACACACACACACACACACACACTCACTCTCAGAACCACACACACAAACACACACACACACTCACTCTCAGAACCACACACACACACACACACACAAACTCACTCTCAGAACCACACACACACACACACACACACACTCACTCTCAGAACCACACACACACACACACACTCACTCTCAGAACCACACACAGACACACTCACTCTCAGAACCACACACACACACACACACACACACACTCACTCTCAGAACCACACACAC
Organism: Isurus oxyrinchus; assembly: GCA_026770705.1. Lineage (NCBI taxonomy): Eukaryota > Metazoa > Chordata > Chondrichthyes > Lamniformes > Lamnidae > Isurus > Isurus oxyrinchus. The sequence goes on from JANJGN010002258.1 coordinate 34,683, forward strand.
ACACACACACACACACACTCTCAGAACCACACACACACACACACTCACTCTCAGAACCACACACACACACACACACACACACACTCACTCTCAGAACCACACACACACACACACACACTCACTCTCAGAACCACACACACACACACACACACACACACACACACTCACTCTCAGAACCACACACACACACACACACACACACACACACTCACTCTCAGAACCACACACACACACACACACACACTCACTCTCAGAACCACACAAACACACACACACACACTCACTCTCAGAACCACACACACACACACACAAACACAC
>JANJGN010002258.1:40000-45000 GCA_026770705.1 Isurus oxyrinchus
CACACACACTCACTCTCAGAACCACACACACACACACACACACACTCACTCTCAGAACCACACACACACACACACACACACTCACTCTCAGATCCACACACACACACACACACACACACTCACTCTCAGAACCACACACACACACACACACACACTCACTCTCAGAACCACACACACACACACACACACACACACTCACTCTCAGAACCACACACACACACACACACAATCACTCTCAGAACCACACACACACACACACACACACACACACACTCACTCTCTGAACCACACACACACACACACACACACTCACTCTCAGAACAACACACACACACACACACACACACACTCACTCTCAGAACCACACACACACACACACACACTCACTCTCAGAACCACACACACACACACACACACACACACACTCACTCTCAGAACCACACACACACACACACACACACACACACACTCACTCTCAGAACCACACACACACACACACGCACTCACTCTCAGAACCACACACACACCCACTCACTCTCAGAACCACACACACACACACACAAACACTCACTCTCAGAACCACACACACACACACTCACTCTCAGAACCACACAGACACACACTCACTCTCAGAACCACACATACACACACTCACTCTCAGAACCCCAAACACACACTCACTCTCAGAACCCCACAGACACACTCGCTCTCAGAACCCCACACACACACTCACTCTCAGAACCACACACTCACACTCACTCTCAGAACCCCACACACACACACACTCACTCTCTCAGAAACACACACACACACACACACACGCACTCACTCTCAGAAACACACACACTCACTCACTCTCAGAAACACACACACACACACTCACTCTCAGAACCACACACACACACACACACACTCACTCTAAGAACCACACACACACACACACACACTCACTCTCAGAACCCCCCCCACAAACACACACACACACACTCACTCTCAGAACCCCCCCCCACAAACACACACACACACACACACTCACTCTCAGAACCCCCCCCACACACACACACACACACTCTCAGAACCACACACACACACACACACTCACTCTCAGAACCCCACACACACACACACACACCCACTCTCAGAACACCCCCCCACACACACACACACAATCACTCACTCTCAGAACCACACACACACTCACTCTCAGAACCACACACACACACACTCACTCACTCTCAGAACCACACACACACTCACTCTCAGAACCACACACACACACACACACACACACACTCACTCTCAGAACCACACACACACACACACACACTCACTCTCAGAACCACACACACACACACACACACACTCACTCTCAGAACCACACACACACACACACACTCACTCTCAGAACCACACACACACTCACTCTCAGAACCACACACACACACACACACTCACTCTCAGAACCACACACACACACACACACACACACACTCACTCTCAGAACTACACACACACACACACTCACTCTCAGAACCACACACACACACACACACACTCACTCTCATAACCACACACACACACACACACACACACACACTCATTCTCAGAACCACACACACACACACACACACACACACTCACTCTCAGAACCACACACACACACACACACACACACTCACTCTCAGAACCACACACACACACACTCACTCTCAGAACCACACACACACACACACACACACACTCACTCTCAGAACCACACACACACACACACACACACACTCACTCTCAGAACCACACACACACACACACACACAAACTCACTCTCAGAACCACACACACACACACACACACACACTCACTCTCAGAACCACACACACACACACACACTCACTCTCAGAACCACACACAGACACACTCACTCTCAGAACCACACACACACACACACACACACACACTCACTCTCAGAACCACACACACACACACACACACACACACTCTCAGAACCACACACACACACACACTCACTCTCAGAACCACACACACACACACACACACACACACTCACTCTCAGAACCACACACACACACACACACACTCACTCTCAGAACCACACACACACACACACACACACACACACACTCACTCTCAGAACCACACACACACACACACACACACACACACACTCACTCTCAGAACCACACACACACACACACACACACTCACTCTCAGAACCACACAAACACACACACACACACTCACTCTCAGAACCACACACACACACACACAAACACACACACTCACTCTCAGAACCACACACACACACACACACACACTCACTCTCTGAACCACACACACACACACACACACACACACACACACTCACTTTCAGAACCACACACACACACACACACACACACACACACACACTCTCAGAACCACACACACACACACACACACTCAGAACCACACACACACACACACACACACACACACTCACTCTCAGAACCACACACACACACACACACACACACACACACTCACTCTCAGAACCACACACACACACACACACACACACACTCACTCTCAGAACCACACACACACACACACACACACACACACTCTCACTCTCAGAAGCACACACACACACACACACACACACACACTCACTCTCAGAACCACACACACACACAAACACACACACACACACACTCACTCTCAGAACCACACACACAAACACACACACACACACACACTCACTCTCAGAACCACACACACACTCACTCTCAGAACCACACACACACACACACACACACACTCACTCTCAGAACCACACACACACACACACTCACTCTCAGAACCAGACACACACTCACTCTCAGAACCACACACAGACACACACACACACACACACTCACTCTCAGAACCACACACACACACACACACACACTCACTCTCAGAACAACACACACACACACACACACACTCACTCTCAGAACCACACACACACACACACACACACACACACACACTCTCTGAACCACACACACACACACACACACACTCACTCTCAGAACCACACACACACACACACACACACTCACTCTCAGAACCACACACACACACACACACACACACACTCACTCTCAGAACCACACGCACACACACACACACACACACACACTCACTCTCAGAACCACACACACACAGACACACACACACACTCACTCTCAGAACCACACACACACACACACACACACACACACACACACACACTCACTCTCAGAAGCACACACACACACACACACACACACTCACTCTTAGAACCACACACACACACACACACACACACACACTCACTCTCAGAACCACACACACACACACACACACTCACTCTCAGAACCACACACACACTCACTCTCAGAACCACACACACACACACACACACACACACACACACTCACTCACAGAACCACACAGACACACACACTCACTCTCAGAACCACACACACACTCACTCTCAGAACCACACACACACACACACACACTCACTCTCAGAACCACACACACACACACACACACACACACACTCAGTCTCAGAACCACACACACACACACTCACTCTCAGAACCACACACACACTCACTCTCAGAACCACACACACACACACACACACACATACACTCCCTCTCAGAACCACACACACACTCACTCTCAGAACCACACACACACTCACTCTCAGAACCACACACACACACACACTCACTCTCAGAACCACACACACACACACACTCACTCTCAGAACCACACACACACACACACTCACTCTCAGAACCACACACACACACACACTCACTCTCAGAACCACACACACACACACACTCACTCTCAGAATCACACACACACACACTCACACACTCTCAGAACCACACACACACACACACACTCTCAGAACGACACACAAACACACACTCACTCACTCTCAGAACGACACACAAACACACACTCACTCACTCTCAGAACCACAAACACACACACACTCACTCTCAGAACCACAAACACACACACTCACTCTCAGAACCACAAACACACACACTCACTCTCAGAACCACACACACTCACTCACTCTCAGAACGACACACAAACACACACTCACTCACTCTCAGAACCACAAACACACACACACTCACTCTCAGAACCACAAACACACACACTCACTCTCAGAACCACAAACACACACACTCACTCTCAGAACCACACACACACACACTCACTCTCAGAACCACACACACACACACACACACACACACACACTCACTCACAGAACCACACAGACACACACACTCACTCTCAGAACCACACACACACTCACTCTCAGAACCACACACACACACACACACACTCACTCTCAGAACCACACACACAAACACACACACACACACACTCAGTCTCAGAACCACACACACACACACTCACTCTCAGAACCACACACACACTCACTCTCAGAACCACACACACACACACACACACACACACACTCCCTCTCAGAACCACACACACACTCACTCTCAGAACCACACACACACTCACTCTCAGAACCACACACACACACACACTCACTCTCAGAACCACACACACACACACACTCACTCTCAGAACCACACACACACACACACTCACTCTCAGAACCACACACACACACACACTCACTCTCAGAACCACACACACACACACACTCACTCTCAGAATCACACACACACACACTCACACACTCTCAGAACCACACACACACACACACACTCTCAGAACGACACACAAACACACACTCACTCACTCTCAGAACGACACACAAACACACACTCACTCACTCTCAGAACCACAAACACACACACACTCACTCTCAGAACCACAAACACACACACTCACTCTCAGAACCACAAACACACACACTCACTCTCAGAACCACACACACACACACTCACTCTCAGAACCACACACACACA
>JANJGN010002258.1:55000-62500 GCA_026770705.1 Isurus oxyrinchus
AAACACACACACTCACTCTCAGAACCACAAACACACACACTCACTCTCAGAACCACAAACACACACACTCACTCTCAGAATCACACACACACACACTCACTCTCAGAACCACACACACACGCACACACACACACACTCTCAGAACCACACACACACACACACAACACGCACTCACTCTGAGAACCCCACACACACACACACACACACTCACTCTCAGAACCCGACAAACACACACACACACTCACTCTCAGAACCCCCCCCACACACACACACACACGCACTCACTCTCAGAACCCACCACACACACACATACACACACACACACTCACTCTCAGAACCCCACACACACACACTCACTCTCTCAGAAACAGACACACACACACACACACACGCACTCACTATCAGAAACACACACACGCACTCACTCTCAGAAACACACACACGCACTCACTCTCAGAAACACACACACGCACTCACTCTCAGAAACACACACACACACACTCACTCTCAGAACCACACACACACACACACACACACTCACTCTCAGAACCACACACACACACACACACACACACACACTCACTCTCAGAACCACACACACACACACACACACACACACACACACTCACTCTCAGAACCACACACACACACACACACACACACACACACACACACTCACTCTCAGAACCACACACACACAAACACTCACTCTCAGAACCACACACACACACACACACACACACTCACTCTCAGAACCACACACACACACACTCTCAGAACCACACACACACATACACACACTCACTCTCAGAACCACACACACACATACACACACTCACTCTCAGAACCACACACACACACACACACACTCACTCTCAGAACCACACACACACTCACTCTCAGAACCACACACACACACACACACACACTCACTCTCAGAACCACACACACACACACACACACACACACTCACTCTCAGAACCACACACACACACACACACACACACACACACACACTCACTCTCAGAACCACACACACACACACACACACACACACTCACTCTCAGAACCACACACACACACACACTCACTCTCAGAACCACACACACACACACACACACACACACATACACACACACTCACTCTCAGAACCACACACACACACACACACACACACACTCACTCTCAGAACCACACACACACACACACACACACACACACTCACTCTCAGAACCACACACACACACACACACACACACTCACTCTCAGAAGCACACACTCACTCTCAAAAGCACACACACACATACACACACACACTCACTCTCAGAACCACACACACACACACACACACTCACTCTCAGAAGCACACACACACACACACACTCACACACACTTACTCTCAGAACCACACACACACACACACACACACACACACACTCACTCTCAGAACCACACACACACACACTAACTCTCAGAACCACACACACACACACACACACACACACTCACTCTCAGAACCACACACACACACACACACACACACACTCACTCTCAGAACCACACACACACACACACACACACACACTCACTCTCAGAACCACACACACACACACACACACTCTCAGAACGACACACACACACACACACTCTCAGAAGGACAAACACACACACACACACACTCTCAGAACGACACACAAACACACACTCACTCTCAGAACCACAAACACACACACACTCACTCTCAGAACCACAAACACACACACACGCACTCTCAGAACCACAAACACACACACACTCACTCTCAGAACCACAAACACACACACTCACTCTCAGAACCACAAACACACACACTCACTCTCAGAACCACAAACACACACACTCACTCTCAGAATCACACACACACACACTCACTCTCAGAACCACACACACACACACACACACACACACTCTCAGAACCACACACACACACACACAACACACACTCACTCTGAGAACCCCACACACACACACACACACACACTCACTCTCAGAACCCGACACACACACACACACACTCACTCTCAGAACCCCCCCCACACACACACACACACACACTCACTCTCAGAACCCCCCACACACACACATACACACACACACTCACTCTCAGAACCCCACACACACACTCACTCTCAGAACCCCACACACACACACACTCACTCTCAGAACCACACACACACACACTCACTCTCCGAACCACACACACACACACTCACTCTCCGAACCACACACACACACACTCACTCTCAGAACCACACACACACACACTCACTCTCAGAACCACACACACACACACACTCACTCTCAGAACCCCACACACACACTCACTCTCAGAACCCCACACACACACTCACTCTCAGAACCCCACACACACACTCACTCTCAGAACCACACACACACACTCACTCTCAGAACCCCACACACACACACACTCACTCTCTCAGAAACACACACACACACACACACACGCACTCACTCTCAGAAACACACACACGCACTCACTCTCAGAAACACACACACTCACTCACTCTCAGAAACACACACACACACACTCACTCTCAGAACCACACACACACACACACACTCACTCTCAGAACCACACACACACACACACACACACACACTCACTCTCAGAACCCCCCCCACAAACACACACACACACACACTCACTCTCAGAAACCGCCCCCCCACACACACACACACACACACTCACTCTCAGAACCCCACACACACACACACACCCACTCTCAGAACACCCCCCCCCACACACACACACACACTCACTCTCAGAACCACACACACACACACTCACTCACTCTCAGAACCACACACACACTCACTCTCAGAACCACACACACACACACACACACACTCACTCTCAGAACCACACACACACACACACACACACTCACTCTCAGAACCACACACACACACTCACTCTCAGAACCACACACACACACACACACACACACACTCACTCTCAGAACAACACACACACACACATTCACTCTCAGAACCACACACACACTCACTCTCAGAACCACACACACACACACATACACTCACTCTCAGAACCACACACACACACACACACACACACTCACTCTCAGAACCACACACACACACACACTCACTCTCAGAACCACACACACACACACACACACACACACTCACTCTCAGAACCACACACACACACACACACACTCACTCTCAGAACCACACACACACACACACACACACTCACTCTCAGAACCACACACACACACACACACACACCCACACTCACTCTCAGAACCACACACACACACACACACACACACTCACTCTCAGAACCACACACACACACACACACACACACACACACTCACTCTCAGAACCACACACACACACACACACACACACACACACACACACACTCACTCTCAGAACCACACACACACACACACACACACACACACTCACTCTCAGAACCACACACACACACACACACACACTCACTCTCAGAACCACAGACGCACACACACACACTCACTCTCAGAACCACACACACAGACACACACACACTCACTCTCAGAACCACACACACACACACACACACACACACTCACTCTCAGAACCACACACACACACACACACACACACACACTCACTCTCAGAACCACACACACACACACACACACACACACACACACACACACTCACTCTCAGAACCACACACACACACACACACACACACTCACTCTCCGAACCACACACACACACACACACACACACACACACACACACTCTCAGAACCACACACACACACACACACACACACACACACTCACTCTCAGAACCACACACACACACACACACACACACACTCTCAGAACCACAAACACACACACACTCACTCTCAGAACCACAAACACACACACACTCACTCTCAGAACCACAAACACACACACACTCACTCTCAGAACCACAAACACACACACACTCACTCTCAGAACCTCACACACACACACACACACTCTCAGAACCACACACACACACACACACACACTCACTCTCAGAACCCCCCACACACACACACACACTCACTCTCAGAACCCCACACACACACACACACTCACTCACTCTCAGAAGCCCACACACACACACACACACACACTCACTCTCAGAACCCCCCACACACACACACTCACTCTCAGAACCCCACACACACACTCACTCTCAGAACCCCACACACACACACACTCACTCTCTCAGAAACACACACACACACACACGCACTCACTCTCAGAAACACACACACGCACTCACTCTCAGAAACACACACACGCACTCGCTCTCAGAAACACACACACGCACTCGCTCTCAGAAACACACACACGCACTCACTCTCAGAAACACACACACACGCACTCACTCTCAGAACCACACACACACACACACACTCACTCTCAGAACCACACACACACACACACACTCACTCTCAGAACCACACACACACACACACACACACACACACTCACTCTCAGAACCACACACACACACACACACACTCACTCTCAGAACCCGCCCCACAAACACACACACACACACACTCACTCTCAGAACCCCCCCCCCACACACACACACACACACACACTCTCAGAACCCCACACACACACACACACACACACACTCTCAGAACCACACACACACACACACACTCACTCTCAGAACACCCCCCCCCCCACACACACACACACACACACACACACACTCACTCACTCTCAGAACCACACACACACTCACTCACTCACTCTCAGAATCACACACACACTCACTCTCAGAACCACACACACACACACACACACACACACACTCACTCTCAGAACCACACACACACACACACACACACACTCACTCTCAGAACCACACACACACACACACACACTCTCAGAACGACACACACACACACACACTCTCAGAACGACACACACACACACACACACTCTCAGAACGACACACAAACACACACTCACTCTCAGAACCACAAACACACACACACTCACTCTCAGAAGCACAAACACACACACACTCACTCTCAGAACCACAAACACACACACACTCACTCTCAGAACCACAAACACACACACTCACTCTCAGAACCACAAACACACACACTCACTCTCAGAACCACAAACACACACACTCACTCTCAGAATCACACACACACACACTCACTCTCAGAACCACACACACACACACACACACACACTCTCAGAACCACACACACACACACACAACACGCACTCACTCTGAGAACCCCACACACACACACACACACACTCACTCTCAGAACCCGACACACACACACACACACTCACTCTCAGAACCCGACACACACACACACACACACGCACTCACTCTCAGAACCCCCCACACACACACATACACACACACACACTCACTCTCAGAACCCCACACACACACACTCACTCTCTCAGAAACACACACACACACACACACACACACGCACTCACTATCAGAAACACACACACGCACTCACTCTCAGAAACACACACACGCACTCACTCTCAGAAACACACACACGCACTCACTCTCAGAAACACACACACACACACTCACTCTCAGAACCACACACACACACACACACACACTCACTCTCAGAACCACACACACACACACACACACACACACTCACTCTCAGAACCACACACACACACACACACACACACACTCACTCTCAGAACCACACACACACACACACACACACACACACACACACACACTCACTCTCAGAACCACACACACACAAACACTCACTCTCAGAACCACACACACACACACACACACACACACTCACTCTCAGAACCACACACACACACACTCTCAGAACCACACACACACATACACACACTCACTCTCAGAACCACACACACACATACACACACTCACTCTCAGAACCACACACACACACACACACACTCACTCTCAGAACCACACACACACTCACTCTCAGAACCACACACACACACACACACACACTCACTCTCAGAACCACACACACACACACACACACACACACACTCACTCTCAGAACCACAAACACACACACACACACTCACTCTCAGAACCACACACACACACACACACACACACACACACTCACTCTCAGAACCACACACACACACACACACACACACTCACTCTCAGAACCACACACACACACACACTCACTCTCAGAACCACACACACACACACACACACACACACACATACACACACACTCACTCTCAGAACCACACACACACACACACACACACACACTCACTCTCAGAACCACACACACACACACACACACACACACACACACACTCACTCTCAGAACCACACACACACACACACACACACACACACTCACTCTCAGAAGCACACACTCACTCTCAAAAGCACACACACACATACACACACACACTCACTCTCAGAACCACACACACACACACACACACTCACTCTCAGAAGCACACACACACACACACACTCACTCTCAGAACCACACACACACACACACACACACACACACTCACTCTCAGAACCACACACACACACACTAACTCTCAGAACCACACACACACACACACACACACACACTCACTCTCAGAACCACACACACACACACACACACACACACTCACTCTCAGAACCACACACACACACACACACACTCTCAGAACGACACACACACACACACACTCTCAGAACGACACACACACACACACACACACTCTCAGAACGACACACAAACACACACTCACTCTCAGAACCACAAACACACACACACTCACTCTCAGAACCACAAACACACACACACGCACTCTCAGAACCACAAACACACACACACTCACTCTCAGAACCACAAACACACACACTCACTCTCAGAACCACAAACACACACACTCACTCTCAGAACCACAGACACACACACTCACTCTCAGAATCACACACACACACACTCACTCTCAGAACCACACACACACACACACACACACACACTCTCAGAACCACACACACACACACACAACACACACTCACTCTGAGAACCCCACACACACACACACACACACTCACTCTCAGAACCCGACACACACACACACACACTCACTCTCAGAACCCCCCCCACACACACACACACACACACTCACTCTCAGAACCCCCCACACACACACATACACACACACACACTCACTCTCAGAACCCCACACACACACACTCACTCTCTCAGAAACACACACACACACACGCACTCACTATCAGAAACACACACATGCACTCACTCTCAGAAACACACACACGCACTCACTCTCAGAAACACACACACGCACTCACTCTCAGAAACACACACACACACACTCACCCTCAGAACCACACACACACACACACACACACTCACTCTCAGAACCCCACACA
>JANJGN010002258.1:77500-79510 GCA_026770705.1 Isurus oxyrinchus
CACACACACTCACTCTCAGAACCACACACACACACACACACACTCACTCTCAGAACCACACACACACACACACACTCACTCTCAGAACCACACACACACACTCACTCTCAGAACCACACACACACACACACACTCACTCTCAGAACCACACACGCAACACACACACACTCACTCTCAGAACCAAACACACACACACACACACACACACACACACTCTCAGAACCACACACACACACACACACACACTCACTCTCAGAACCACACACACACACACACACACACACACCCTCACTCTCAGAACCACACACACACACACACACACACACTCACTCTCAGAACCACACACACACACACACACACACTCTGAGAACCACACACACACACTCACTCTCAGAACCACACACACACACTCACTCTCAGAACCACACACACTCACTCTCAGAACCACACACACACTCACTCTCAGAACCACACACACACTCACTCTCAGAACCAGACACACACACACACACACACTCACTCACTCTCAGAACCACACACACACACACACACACACACTCACTCTCAGAACCACACACACACACACACACACACTCACTCTCAGAACCACACACACACACACACACACACACTCACTCTCAGAACCACACACACACACACACACACACACACACACACACTCACTCTCAGAACCGCACACACACACACACACACACACACACTCACTCTCAGAACCGCACACACACACACACACACACACACTCACTCTCAGAACCGCACACACACACACACACACACACACACTCTCTCACTCTCAGAACCGCACACACACACACACACACACTCACTCTCAGAACCGCACACACACACACACACACACACAAACACACACACACTCTCAGAACCGCACACACACACACACACACACACACTCACTCACTCTCAGAACCACACACACACTCACTCACTCACTCTCAGAACCACACACACACTCACTCTCAGAACCACACACACACATACACACACTCACTCTCAGAACCACACACACACATACACACACTCACTCTCAGAACCACACACACACACACAAACACACACTCACTCTCAGAACCACACACACACTCACTCTCAGAACCACACACACACTCACTCTCAGAACCACACACACACACACACACTCACTCTCAGAACCACACACACACACACACACACACACTCTCAGAACCACACGCACACACACACACACTCACTCTCAGAACCATACACACACACACACACACACTCACTCTCAGAACCACACACACACACACACACACACACTCACTCTCAGAACCACACACACACACACACACACACTCACTCTCAGAACCACACACACACACACACACTCACTCTCAGAACCACACACACACACACACACACACTCACTCTCAGAACCACACACACACACACACACACACTCACTCTCAGAACCACACACACACACACACACACACACTCACTCTCAGAACCACACACACACACACACACACTCACTCTCAGAACCACACACACACACACACACACTCACTCTCAGAACCACACACACACACACACACACACTCACTCTTAGAACCACACACACACACACATACACTCACTCTCAGAACCACACACACACACACACACACTCACTCTCAGAACCACACACACACTCACACACACTCACTCTCAGAACACACACACACACACACACACTCACTCTCAGAACCACACACACAAACACACACACACTCACTCTCAGAACCACACACACACACACACACACTCACTCTCAGAACCACACACACACACACACACACACACACACACTCACTCTCAGAACCACACACACACACACACACACACTCACTCTCAGAACCACACACACACTCACTCTCAGAACCACACACACACACACACACACACTCACTCTCAGAACCACACACACACACACACACACTCACTCTCAGAACCACACACACACACACA
>JANJGN010002259.1:0-79425 GCA_026770705.1 Isurus oxyrinchus
GGAGTGTGGGAGAGAGTGATGAACAGACGTTGCTGTGTGAATCAGCAGCAAAGTAAACCAATCAGTCAATGAGGTGACACACAACGATGAGTGGGATCATGTTTAGCCAATGGGAGGATGCACCATGCCGGCAGCAGGCTGGCAGCCAATCAGCTTGGAGGATGACGGGCGAGGCGGGTGCGGTAAGGGTGAAGGGTCGTGTGGGGGGAGAGGGAGGGTCACGCACTCTTGGGGAGAAGGGGGGGGGCCTGGGCAGCAGACTCTGGTCCCTAAGACGGACTCCAGGGACGCGGGACCCCGGCCGTCAGCTCAGTCCCCGCTCTCCCACACACGGGACAGGCGCCGAGGGAGTGCCGCGCTGCCGGAGGAGCCGTCTCTGCCTTCTCGGGGGGGTGCAGAAGGTGCTTGTGGCCCTCCATATTGGAAGGAGAGCGCTTTGTGGGGGGGGAGGGGCGCCTTTCGGAACACAAACCCCCTGCGCTCGACCGAGCTGAAGCGGCAAAGCCTCCGGTGAAGTCAATTCGGTGGGAGCAGCCCCGCTGGGTGGGCGGGAGTGCGGTACTGCACCGTGACGTTTACATAGCAATTTACCATGCGGCCCCAAAAAACGTGTCCAGGCCCCGCCTCCCGAACCCCTTGCCCCCACCCCCCCCTCTCCCAATTCGAACCAAGGACCTCTTCCCCACCCCCAGGGCCCGAGGGAACGGCACACCGCGCGCTCACCATGCAGCCGCTGGGACGCAACCACGTAGCTGGCCAGCGTGACGTCACTGGAGCCCCCCCGACTCCAGGGGAATGGGATGGACCCGGAAGTGCTCGCAAGCATGTCGAAGATGGTCTGGAACCACAGGTGCTGGACCCGGCACTGACCCACCTCATTCAGGGAGAGGCGGAGATGCTGGCGGAGTGAGAGAGAGAGAGAGAGAGAGGGAGAGGGGGAGAGAAAGAGAGAATTACTACGCGCTCTAGCCCATCTGCTCCTAGTCTTCCAGCGCTGAGTCCCACACTCTCCTCCCCCGCTCCCTGTGGGAGCGTGTCCCACATTCTCCCCGTGGGAGCGTGTCCCACATTCTCCCCGTGGGAGCGGAGTCCCACATTCTCCCCGTGGGAGCGAGTCCCACATTCTCCCCGCGGGGAGCGAGTCCCACATTCTCCCCACTCCCCATGGGAGCGAGTCCACATTTCTCCCCGCGGGAGCGAGTCCCACATTCTCCCCGCGGGAGCGAGTCCCACATTCTCCCCGCGGGAGCGAGTCCCACATTCTCCCCGCGGGAGCGAGTCCCACATTCTCCCCGCGGGAGCGAGAGTCCCACATTCTCCCCGCGGGAGCGAGTCCCACATTCTCCCCGCGGGAGCGAGTCCCACATTCTCCCCGTGGGAGCGAGTCCCACATTCTCCCCCGTGGGAGCGAAGTCCACATTCTCCCCGTGGGAGCGAGTCCCACATTCTCCCCACGGGAGCGAGTCCCACATTCTCCCCTGCTCTCTGGGTAAATAGATATTTCTCCTGAATTGCCCGATTGGATTTATCAGTGACTGTCTGATATTGAAGATCCCCCCCGTTCTGGTCTCACTCACAAGTGGAAATATCTTCTCTACGTCTACACCATCAAACCCCTTTCATAATCTTAAAGGTCTCAATCAGGCCACCCCCTCAGCCTTCTCTTTTCTAAAGAAAGATCCCCAGCCTGTTCAGCCTTTCCTGATAGTTCTCACCTCTCCGTTCTGGTATCACCCTTGTGAATCCTTTTTACACCTTCTCCAGTGTCTCTATATCCTTTTTATAATGTGGAGACCAGAACTGTACACTGTCCTCAGAGTGTGGTGTAACCAGACCAGAACTGTACACGGTGCTCCGAGTGTGGTCTAACCAGACCAGAACTGTACACGGTGCTCCGAGTGTGGTCTAACCGGACCAGAACTGTACACGGTGCTCCGAGTGTGGTATAACCAGACCAGAACTGTACACAGTGCTCCGAGTGTGGTCTAACCGGACCAGAACTGTACACGGTGCTCTGAGTGTGGTCTAACCAGACCAGAACTGTACACAGTGCTCCGAGTAGTGGTCTAACTAGAGCAGAACTGTACATGGTGCTCCGAGTGTGGTCTAACCAGACAGAACTGTACATGGTGCTCCGAGTGTGGTATAACCAGACCAGAACCGTACACGGTGTTCCGAGTGTGGTCTAACTAGAGCAGAACTGTACACGGTGCTCCGAGTGTGGTCTAACCAGCTCAGAACTGTACACGGTGCTCCGAGTGTGGTCTAACCGGACCAGAACTGTACATGGTGCTCAGAGTGTGATCTAACCAGACCAGAACTGTACACGGTGCTCCGAGTGTGGTCTAACCGGACCAGAACTGTACACGGTGCTCCGAGTGTGGTCTAACCGGACCAGAACTGTACACGGTGCTCCGAGTGTGGTCTAACCGGACCAGAACTGTACACGGTGCTGCCGAGTGTGGTCTAACCGGACAGAACTGTACACAGTGCTCCGAGTGTGGTCTAACCAGACCAGAACTGTACACGGTGCTCCGAGTGTGGTCTAACCAGACCAGAACTGTACACGGTGTTCCGAGTGTGGTCTAACCAGAGCAGAACTGTACACGGTGCTCCGAGTGTGGTCTAACCAGCTCAGAACAGTACACGGTGCTCTGAGTGTGGTCTAACCAGACCAGAACTGTACACGGTGCTCCGAGTGTGATCTAACCGGACCAGAACTGTACACGTTGCTCCGAGTGTGGTCTAACCAGACCAGAACTGTACACGGTGCTCCGAGAGTGTGGTCTAACCAGACCAGAACTGTACACAGTGCTCCGAGTGTGGTCTAACCAGACCAGAACTGTACACGGTGCTCCGAGTGTGGTCTAACCGGACCAGAACTGTACATGGTGCTCTGAGTGTGGTCTAACCGGACCAGAACTGTACACAGTGCTCCGAGTGTGGTCCAACCAGAACTGTGCACAGTGCTCTAAGAGTGGTCTAACCACCCGGGTCATCTCAACTTGATCTGCCAAATCTCTGCTCCTAACTCAACGTAATCTTACCCTTAGAATAAACTCAATTTATCTCGCCTTAGCCTGCTCTATTGCAACGGGAGCATTTGGGAGAGGTCAATCTGGTCCTCATCTGTCAAACACCTCTTCATAACTATCAATCTTCACACAAACTTATTTAGATCTCCACTCAGGCTGGTGCTCCTCCTACACAACAACCATACATCTAAGATGCCAAATCCCTCCGCATATTCTTGCAAGAACTCATCTTAGCCTGCCGCAATTCACTGGCTAACATTTCAATGCAAGTAGTTTATACAGAGGAAGAAGAAAGTCAATTCAATCTCCCCTTAGCCTCCAACGCTCCAGTAGAAATAGTCCCAGCCAGAACTTGATTCCATTGAGCTAATTCTGTATAATCGACCAAACTCAAGAGAGGTGAGTGGGAGTGGACTATACGGCCCCTTCAAGTCTGTCTGGTGGATCTTGGGTTTTTAAATCCACCTGCCCGCCCGCCCCCCTCATTTTCCCTTTCCCCTTGCAGATCTTCTACCCTCAATCCCGGCCGCAATCGGTCTCGTGCTCACCTTGGCCTTGCCTTGGAAGTTGAAGGTCAGCACGTACTCGCCCCTCCGGGTCTCACTCTGCCGGACGAGGAACACGCCATGGCTGCTGACCCCGCCCGCCAGCACCAGCTGCGCCGCCTTCAACCGTGAGAGGGTCCCGTGGAACCATGGGTACTCGGAGAGGGTTTGGTCGCCCTCACCCAGGTCCTGGTCAACTTGGAAGATGAAGGACGACCCTGGGGGTCGTTGGGGGTGGGAGAGAGGGAAGGAGGGAGGGATGGGGAGAGAGAGAGTTAAAATGTATCAGAGACGAAGCTCCAAGCAAGACAGGATCAAAACCAATTTAACAAGTTTACATGCTCATTCCCTCTACGATCTGCAAGAACTTAAGAATCGGCGACAGAAAGTTGATATGCAGATGCAGCAAGTGATCGGGAAGGCAAACGGAACGTTGGCTTTTATTGCAAGGGGGGTGGTTGGAGTAGAAAAGTCCGAAAGCCTTGCTCCAACTGCACAGGGCGCGGGCGAGACTGCCCCCGCCCGTCGCCCCCCCCCACCCCCCCTCCAGCCCTGCTCTGCCATTCGATAAGATCATGGCTGATCCGATTGTGGCCTGAACTCCACTTCCCTGCCTGTACCCTTCCCCTCCCCACCCCATAACCCACCGCCCTCCAGTTGATCAGAAATCTGTCTCGCCCGGCCTCGAATATATTCACTGACCCGGCCTCCGCTGCTCTCTGGGTGGGGGAGAGAATCCCACAGACTGACCACCCTCTGAGAGAAGAAATTCCTCCTCCTCTCCGTCTTCGAGCCCTCATTCTGAAGCCCCCCTCCCCCCTCCTCGTTCTAGACCCCCCCCCCACCACCGACATCGCTCCTCCCAGCATCCACCCTGTTGAGCCTCCCACCCACCCCCCCTCTCAGAATCTTATCCGTCTCGATAAGATCGCCTCTCGTTCGTCTAAACTCCAACGGGTAACAGGGCCCGACCTGCTCAACCTCCCCCGTCACGAAACAAAACCCCCCCCCCGGCTTCGTCGCAGGAATCGGCCGAGCGAAGCAGCTTCTCTGAACGGCCTCCGGCGCGAGTCTGTCCCCTCCTTCAGTAAGGAGACCGAAACTGTCCGCAGCGCCCCCAGGAGCGGCCTCACCCAACGCCCCCCGGACAGTCGGAGCGAGACTCCCCCCCCTACTTTTCCTGACTCTATCCCCCTCGCGACGAGGGACAACATTCCTCTCGCCCTCCCACCCACCCCCGAATCACTCGCTGCATCTGCACGCCAACTCTTTGTGATTCGTGCACCGGGACGCCCAGATCCCTCCGCACCCTCAGAATCCCTCAATCTCTCTCCGTTTATCTAATATCCCGCCTTCCTATTCTTCCTGCCAGAGCGAACGAGTTGCCAGGCTCCCGCCCGCCAAATTGTTGCCCGCTCGCTGAGCCTGTCGACGCCCCTTGGTAGTCTCTCTCTCTTTGTGTCCTCCTCACAGCTTCGGTCCCCAGCAGACCGGACGCCGTCAGGAAATCAGGCTCTGGCCCCTCCGTGAGCATGGGCCGGAAATAGTCGGGGGGGGCCCCCCCAACCCTCGAAGGGTGGGGGGGGGGGGGGGGGGGAGACACACACACACACACGACTCCGCAAGTTAGTCTGTCATCCGGTGAATAGCCGAACTGTTTCGGCCAAATCTGTCCACTTCCTGTCGGTGTCGCGTCGACTTCCTGTCACATGTTCGCAGTGGAACAGCCTCCCCCCCCACCTGGTGGCTAAGATGGGCAACTACCCTCACCCAGTGCGGTCCACGTCCACTCGAAATGCTCGGCTCACTATGTGCCCTGGGGGAATCAGTGGAGACGCAATGCAATGGCGTGACCCCCAACTGACCCCATTTACACCGAAAGATTCAGACCCTCACCGTCACCCTCCCCCACCACCCTCCAGCCAGGACTGAGCCTGCGCGATTGGTACCTGCTGTGTCGGGGGTGTCCGGGAAAGGGGTGGGCGTGGGCGGAGGGACAGGCTGCAGCCGGTCCAGGGACTCCTCGATGGGGATGCGGGGTGGGAGCTCTGGGGGGAGCAGCTCCAGGGATCCCAAGCGAGTGGGGGTGATGGAGAAGGAGGTCGGAGACACGGAGGCCGAGGGTCTCTCGGACAGCCCACCATAGGCACCTAGGGAGAGGCAGAGAAGGAAGGAACAGTAACTCAGAAACTGACAAATCAGACAGCGGTCCCTCACCGCTGACCCTCCGACAGTGCGGCGCTCCCTCAGTACTGACCCTCCCACAGTGCGGCGCTCCCTCAGCACTGACCCTCCCACAGTGCGGCTCTCCCTCAGCACTGACCCTCCCACAGTGCGGCTCTCCCTCACCGCTGACCCTCCCACAGTGCGGCGCTCCCTCAGCACTGACCCTCCCACAGTGCGGCTCTCCCTCAGCACTGACCCTCCCACAGTGCGGCTCTCCCTCAGCACTGACCCTCCGACACTCGGCACTCCCTCAGCACTGACCCTCCGACAGTGCGGCTCTCCCTCAGCACTGACCCTCCCACAGTGCGGCGCTCCCTCAGCACTAACCCTGCCACAGTGCGGCTCTCCCTCAGCACTGACCCTCCGACAGTGCGGCTCTCCCTCAGCACTGACCCTCCGACAGTCCGGCGCTCCCTCAGCACTGACCCTCCCACAGTGCGGCTTTCCCTCAGCACTGAGCCTCCGACAGTGCGGCTCTCCCTCAGCACTGACCCTCCCACAGTGCGGCTCTCCCTCAGCACTGACCCTCCGACAGTGCGGAGCTCCCTCAGTACTGACCCTCCGACAGTGCGGCTCTCCCTCAGCACTGACCCTCCGACAGTGCGGCGCTCACTCAGTACTGACCCTCCGACAGTGCGGCTCTCCCTCAGCACTGACCCTCCGACAGTGCGGCTCTCCCTCAGCACTGACCATTCGACAGTGCGGCGCTCCCTCAGCACTGACCATCCGACAGTGCGGCACTCCCTCAGCACTGACCCTCCCACAGTGCTGCACTCCCTCAGTACTGACCCTCTGACAGTGCGGCGCTCCCTCACTACTGACCTTCCTCACTACTGACCTCCCTCACTACTGACCCTCAACAGTGCGGCGCTCCCTCAGCACTGTCCCTCCGACAGTGCTGCACTCCCTCAGCACTGACCCTACGACAGTGCTGCACTCCCTCAGCACTGACCCTCCCACAGTGCTGCACTCCCTCAGCACTGACCCTCCGACAGTGCTGCACTCCCTCAGCACTGACCCTCCGACAGTGCTGCACTCCCTCAGCACTGACCCTCCGACAGTGCTGCACTCCCTCAGCACTGACCCTCCGACAGTGCTGCACTCCCTCAGCACTGACCCTCCGACAGTGCTGCACTCCCTCAGCACTGACCCTCCGACAGTGCTGCACTCCCTCAGCACTGACCCTCCGACAGTGCTGCACTCCCTCAGCACTGACCCTCCGACAGTGCTGCACTCCCTCAGCACTGACCATCCGACAGTGCTGCACTCCCTCAGCACTGACCCTCCGACAGTGCGGTGTTCCCTCAGCACTGACCCTCCCACAGTGCGGTTCTCCCTCAGCACTGACCCTCCGACAGTGCTGCACTCCCTCAGCACTGACCCTCCGACAGTGCTGCACTCCCTCAGCACTGACCCTCCGACAGTGCTGCACTCCCTCAGCACTGACCCTCCGACAGTGCTGCACTCCCTCAGCACTGACCCTCCGACAGTGCTGCACTCCCTCAGCACTGACCCTCCGACAGTGCTGCACTCCCTCAGCACTGACCCTCCGACAGTGCTGCACTCCCTCAGCACTGACCCTCCGACAGTGCTGCACTCCCTCAGCACTGACCCTCCGACAGTGCTGCACTCCCTCAGCACTGACCCTCCGACAGTGCTGCACTCCCTCAGCACTGACCCTCCGACAGTGCTGCACTCCCTCAGCACTGACCCTCCCACAGTGCTGCACTCCCTCAGCACTGACCCTCCCACAGTGCTGCACTCCCTCAGCACTGACCCTCCCACAGTGCTGCACTCCCTCAGCACTGACCCTCCGACAGTGCTGCACTCCCTCAGCACTGACCCTCCGACAGTGCTGCACTCCCTCAGCACTGACCCTCCGACAGTGCTGCACTCCCTCAGCACTGACCCTCCGACAGTGCTGCACTCCCTCAGCACTGACCCTCCGACAGTGCTGCACTCCCTCAGCACTGACCCTCCGACAGTGCTGCACTCCCTCAGCACTGACCCTCCGACAGTGCTGCACTCCCTCAGCACTGACCCTCCGACAGTGCTGCACTCCCTCAGCACTGACCCTCCGACAGTGCTGCACTCCCTCAGCACTGACCCTCCGACAGTGCTGCACTCCCTCAGCACTGACCCTCCCACAGTGCTGCACTCCCTCAGCACTGACCCTCCCACAGTGCTGCACTCCCTCAGCACTGACCCTCCGACAGTGCTGCACTCCCTCAGCACTGACCCTCCGACAGTGCTGCACTCCCTCAGCACTGACCCTCCGACAGTGCTGCACTCCCTCAGCACTGACCCTCCGACAGTGCTGCACTCCCTCAGCACTGACCCTCCGACAGTGCGGTGTTCCCTCAGCACTGACCCTCCGACAGTGCGGTTCTCCCTCAGCACTGACCCTCCGACAGTGCTGCACTCCCTCAGCACTGACCCTCCGACAGTGCTGCACTCCCTCAGCACTGACCCTCCGACAGTGCAGCTCTCCCTCAGTACTGACCTCCCTCAGTACTGACCTCCCTCAGTACTGACCCTCGACAGTGCGGTTCTCCCTCAGCACTGACCCTCCGACAGTGCTGCACTCCCTCAGTACTGACCCTCCGACAGTGCTGCACTCCCTCAGCACTGATCCTCCGACAGTGCGGCGCTCCGTCAGCACTGAACCTCCGACAGTGCGGCTCTCCCTCAGCACTGACCCTCCCACAGTGCGGCGCTCCCTCAGTACTGACCCTCACACAGTGCAGCGCTCCCTCAGTACTGACTCTCCGACAGTGCGGCTCTCCCTCAGCACTGACCCTCCCACAGTGCGGCGCTCCCTCAGTACTGACCCTCCCACAGTGCGGAGCTCCCTCAGTACTGACCATCCCATGGCGCTGCGCTCCCCGATTACCTTGGGAGATGTGGTCGGAGCTGCCACATGGGATCATCGGGAGGTCTCGGCTGGGCATGCTGTCCGAGTGGTTCAAGCAGCCCAGAGTCATGCCTTCCTCACTATCCCTGCAAACGGACAAAACAGCAGCACACGTAAGCTCCCCCAGTCCAGAAAGGAGTCCCCTCACCCACCCTGTCCCACTTTACTGCCTCTCTCCAACATCTGTCCCCCAGCTCCGAACACCGCCCCCCCACCGCACCAAACCCCGTCATTCAGCCCATCACCTTCTATACTCACCCCGGGCTCATGCACTCCTGGATGTCGACCAGCCAAGAGCGCATCTGCAACGAGTCCACAGTCTCCAGGATGTAGTCCATGGAGTCTTCCATCTGAATGAAACCAGGTACAGCACGGGGTTAGAGACAGAGTAAAGCTCCCCCCACACCGTCCCCATCAAACACTCCCAGGACAGGTACAGCACGGGGTTAGAGACAGAGTAAAGCTCCCCCCACACCGTCCCCATCAAACACTCCCAGGACAGGTACAGCACGGGGTTAGAGACAGAGTAAATCTCCCTCTACACCGTCCCCATCAAACACTCCCAGGACAGGTACAGCACGGGGTTAGATACAGAGTAAAGCTCCCTCTACACCGTCCCCATCAAACACTCCCAGGACAGGTACAGCACGGGGTTAGATACAGAGTAAAGCTCACTCTACACCGTCCCCATCAAACACTCCCAGGACAGGTACAGCATGGGGTTAGATAGAGAGTAAAGCTCCCTCTACACCGTCCCCATCAAACACTCCCAGGACAGGTACAGCACGGGATTAGATACAGAGTAAAGCTCCCTCTACACTGTCCCCATCAAACACTCCCAGGACAGGTACAGCACGGGGTTAGATACAGAGTAAAGCTCCCCCTACACCGGCCCCATCAAACACTCCCAGGACAGGTACAGCACGGGGTTAGATACAGACTAAAGCTCCCTCTACACTGTCCCCATCAAACACTCCCAGGGCAGGGACAGCACGGGGTTAGATACAGAGTAAAGGTCCTTACTTTAAGAACGAAGGTGTTCTCTTTATCCGGCATTTCTAGAGAGGTACTCGTCCTAACGTCCATAATTGAGGAACACAGAATGCTGACGCGAGGCTTCGTCGACTGAGCAGAACAGAGGAAGAGAGAGAACAGACATTAGCAATACCGAAATAACCCTTCAATAAGATTACAATCCATGAAAATACCTCCCGAACGCCTCAATTAGATTCCAGTCTGTAACTCACTCCCGGGTATCTGTTATTCTATATATAAACCACCCGAACCCCTCGATTAGATTCCAGTCTGTAACTCACTCCCGTGTGTCTGTTATTCTATATATAAACCACCCCGAACCACTCGATCAGATTCCAGTCTGTAACTCATTCGGGGGTATCTGTTATCCAAAATATAAACCACCCCGAACCCCTCGATTAGATTCCAGTCTGTAACTCATTCGTGGGTATCTGTTATTCTATATATAAACCACCCCGAACCCCTCGATTAGATTCCAGTCTGTAACTCACTCCCGGGTATCTGTTATTCTATATATAAACCACCCCGAACCCCTCGATTAGATTCCAGTCTGTAACTCACTCCCGGGTATCTGTTTTTCTATATATAAACCGCCCCCACCGAACCCCTCGATTAGATTCCAGTCTGTAACTCATTCGTGGGTATCTGTTACCCAAAATATAAACCACCCCCAAACCCTCGATTCGATTCCAGTCTGTAACTCACTCCCGGGTATCTGTTTTTCTATATGTAAACCACCCCGATCACCTCGATTAGATTCCAGTCTGTAACTCACTCCCGGGTATCTGTTTTTCTATATATAAACCACCCCGATCACCTCGATTAGATTGCAATCTGTAACTCACTCCCGGGTATCTCTTATTCTATATATCAACTCCCCGAACCCCTCGATTAATTCCACTCTTTTACACACTCCCGGGTATCTGTTATTTTATAAATAAAGCGCCCCAACCCCCTCGATTTGATTCCAGTCTGTAACTCACTCCTGGGTATCTGTTATTCGATATATAAACACCACCGAACCCCTCAATTAGATTCCAGTCTGCAGCTCACTCCTGGGTATCTGTTATTCTGCATATAAACCCCACCGAACCCCTCGATCAGATTCCAGTCTGTAACTCACTCCAGGGTATTTGTTATTCTATATATAGACCACCCCCGAAAACACTCGATTAGATTCCAGTCTGTAACTCACTCGCGGGTATCTGTTATACTATATATAATCCACCCCGAACAACTTGATTAGATTCCAGTCAGTTACTCACTCCCGGGTATCTGTTATTCTATATAAAAACCACAACGAACCCTTCAATGAAATTCCAGTCTGAAACTCACTCCCGAGTCTCTGTTATTCTATATATAAACCGTCCCCACCGAACCCCTCGATTAGATTCCAGTCTGAATCACAACCCGGGTATCGGTTATTCTATATATAAACTCCCCGAACCCCTCGATTAGATTCCAGTCTGTAACTCACTCCCGGGTATCTGTTATTTTATATATAAACCCCCCCGACCCCCTCGATTAGATTCCAGTCTGTAACTCACTCCCGGGTATCTGTTATTTTATATATAAACCCCCCCGACCCCCTCGATTAGATTCCAGTCTGTAACTCACTCCCGGGTATCTGTTATTTTATATATAAACACCCCCGACCCCCTCGATTAGATTCCAGTCTGTAACTCACTCCCGGGTATCTGTTATTTTATATATAAACCCCCCCGAACCCCTCGATTAGATTCCAGTCTGTAACTCACTCCCTGGTATCTGTTATTCTATATATAAACTCCCCGAAGCCCTCGATTAGAATCCAGTCTATAACTCACTCCCGGGTATCTGTTATTCTATATATAAACGCCCCGAACCCCTCGATTACATTCCAGTCTGTTATTCACTCCCGGGTATCTGTTATTCTATATATAAACTCGCCGAACCCCTCGATTAGATTCCAGTCTGTAACTCACCCCCGGGTATCTGTTATTCTATATATAAAACGCCCCAAACCCTCAATAAGATTCCAGTCTGTAACTCATTCCCGGGTATCTGTTATTCTATATATAAACCAACTCGAACCCCTCGATTAGTATCCAGTCTGTAACTCACTCCTGGGAATGTGTTATTCTATATACAAACCACCCCGAACCCCTCAATTAGATTCCAATCTGTAACTCACTCCCGGGTATCTGTTATTCTGAATATAAACCACCCCCAGAACCACTCGATCAGATTCCAGTCTGTAACTCATTCGTGGGTATCTGTTATCCAAAATATGAACCACCCCCAAACCCTCGATTAGATTCCAGTCTGTAATTCATTCGTGGGTATCTGTTATCCAAAATATAAACCACCCCGAACCCCTCGATTAGATTCCAGTCTGTAACTCATTCGTGGGTATCTGTTATTCTATATATAAACCACCCCGAACCCCTCGATTAGATTCCAGTCTGTAACTCACTCCCGGGTATCTGTTATTCTATATATAAACCACCCCGAACCCCTCGATTAGTTTCCAGTCTGTAACTCACTCCCGGGTATCTGTTTTTCTATATATAAACCGCCCCCACCGAACCCCTCGATTAGATTCCAGTCTGTAACTCATTCGTGGGTATCTGTTACCCAAAATATAAACCACCCCCAAACCCTCGATTCGATTCCAGTCTGTAACTCACTCCCGGGTATCTGTTTTTCTATATATAAACCACCCCGATCACCTCGATTAGATTCCAGTCTGTAACTCACTCCCGGGTATCTCTTATTCTATATATCAACTCCCCGAACCCCTCGATTAATTCCACTCTTTTACACACTCCCGGGTATCTGTTATTTTATATATAAAGCGCCCCAAACCCCTCGATTTGATTCCAGTCTGTAACTCACTCCTGGGTATCTGTTATTCTATATATAAACCACCCCGAATCCCTCGATTAGATTCCAGTCTGTAACTCACTCCTGGGTATCTGTTATTCGATATATAAACACCACCGAACCCCTCAATTAGATTCCAGTCTGCAACTCACTCCTGGGTATCTGTTATTCTGCATATAAACCCCACCGAACCCCTCCATCAGATTCCAGTCTGTAACTCACTCCAGGGTATTTGTTATTCTATATATAGACCACCCCCCAAAACACTCGATTTGATTCCAGTCTGTAACTCACTCGCGGGTATCTGTTATACTATATATAATCCACCCCGAACAACTTGATTAGATTCCAGTCAATTACTCACTCCCGGGTATCTGTTATTCTATATAAAAACCACAACGAACCCTTCAATGAAATTCCAGTCTGAAACTCACTCCCGAGTCTCTGTTATTCTATATATAAACCGTCCCCACCGAACCCCTCGATTAGATTCCAGTCTGAATCACAACCCGGGTATCGGTTATTCTATATATAAACTCCCCGAACCACTCGATTAGATTCCAGTCTGTAACTCACTCCCGGGTATCTGTTATACTATATATAAACCACCCCGAACCCCTCGATTAGATTCCAGTCTGTAACTCACTCCCGGGTATCTGTTATTTTATATATAAACTCCCCGAAGCCCTCGATTAGATTCCAGTCAGTAACTCACTCCCGGGTATCTGTTATTCTGCATATAAACCCCCGAACCACTCGATTAGATTCCAGTCTGTAACTCACTCCCAGGTATTTGTTATTCTGTATACAGACCACCCCTCGAACGACTCAATTAGATTCCAGTCTGTAACTCACTCCCGGGAATCTATTATTATATATATAAACCCCACCGAACCCCTTGATTGGTTTCCAGTCAGTAACTCACTCCCGGGTATCTGTTATTCTATATATAAACCACCCCGAACCCTTCAATGAGATTCCAGTCTGTAACCCACTCCCGAGTATCTGTTATTCTATATATAAACAGACCCCACCGAACCACTCGATTAGATTCCAGTCTGTAACTCACGCCCGGGTATCTGTTATTCTATATATAAATCACCCCGAACCCCTCGATCAGTTTCCAGTCTGTAACTCACTCCTGGGAATGTGTTATTCCATATATAAACCACCCCGAAACCCTCAATCAGATTCCAGTCTGTAACTCACTCCCGGGTATTTGTTATTCTGCATATAAACCACCCCCGAACCACTCGATCAGATTCCAGTCTGTAACTCACTCTCGGGTATGTTATTCTATATATAAACCCCCCCGAACACCTCGATTAGATTCCAGGCTGTAACTCACTCCCGGGTATCTGTTATTCTATATATAAATCCACCCGAACCCCTCGATTATATTCCAGTCTGTAACTCACTCCCAGGTATCTGTTATTCTATATATAAACCACACGAACCCCTCGATTAGATTCCAGTCTGTAACTCACTCCCGGGTATCTGTTATTCTATATATAAACCCCACCGAACCCCTCGATTAGATTCCAGTCTGTAACTCACTCCCGGGTATCTGTTATTCTATACATAAACCCCCGAACCACTCGATTAAATTCCAAAATGTAACTCACTCCCGGGTATCTGTTTTTCTATATATAAACCCCCGAACCACTCGATTAGATTCCAGTCTGAAACTCACTCCCAGGTATCTGTTATTCTATACATAAACTACCCCGAACACCTCGATTGGATTCCAGTCTGTAACTCACTCCCGGATATCTGTTATTTTATATATAAACTCCCCGAAGCCCTCGATTAGATTCCAGTCCGTAACTCACTCCAGGGTATCTGTTATTCTGTATATAGACCACCCCCGAACCACTCGATTAGATTCCAGTCTTTAACTCACTCCCAGGTATCTGTTATCGATACATAAACCACCCCGAACTCCTCGATTAGATTCCAGTCAGTAACTCACTCCCGGGTATTTGTTATTCTGCATATAAACCACCCCCCCGAACCACTCGATCAGATTCCAGTCTGTAACTCACTCCCGGGTATCTGTTATTCTATATATAAACCCCTCCGAACACCTCGATTAGATTCCAGTCTGTAACTCACTCCCGGGTATCTGTTATTCTATATATAAACCCCTCCGAACACCTCGATTAGATTCCAGTCTGTAACTTACTCCCGGGTATCTGTTATTCTATATATAACCCCTCCGAACACCTCGATTAGATTCCAGTCTGTAACTCACTCCCGGGTATTTGATTTTCTGTATATAGACCACCCCTCGAACCACTCGATTAGATTCCAGTCTGTAACTCACTTCCGGGTATCTGTTATTCCATATATAAACCACCACGAACCCCTCGATTAGATTCCATACTGTAACTCAATACCGGGTAGCTGTTATTCTATACATAAACTCACCGAACCCCTCGATTAGATTCCAGTCTGAAACTCACTCCCGGGTCTCTGTTATTCTACATATAAAACGCCCCAAACCCCTCGATTAGATTCCAGTCTGTAACTCACTCCTGGGAATCTATTATTATATATATAAACCACCCCGAACCACTCGATTAGATTCCAGTCAGTAACTCACTCCCGGGTATGTTATTCTATATATAAACCCCCCCGAACCCCTCGATTAGATTCCAGTCGGTAAGTCACTCCCGGGTATCTGTTATTCTATATATAAACCCCCGAACCACTCAATTAGATTCCAGTCTGGAACACACTCCCGGGTATCTGTTATTCTATATATAAACTCCCCGAACCCCTCGATTAGATTCCAGTCTGAAACTCAATGCCGGGTATCTGTTATTCTATATACAAAGCGCCCCAAAACCCTCGATTAGATTCCAGTCTGTAACTCACTCCCGGGTATCTATTATTATATATATAAACCCCACCGAACCCCTTGATTGGTTTCCAGTCAGTAACTCACTCCCGGGTATCTGTAATTCTATCTATAAACCACCCCGAACCCTTCAATGAGATTCCAGTCTGTAACCCACTCCCGAGTATCTGTTATTCTCTATATAAACTGACCCCACCGAACCACTCGATTAGATTCCAGTCCGTAACTCACTCCTGGGTATCTGATATTCTAAATATAAATACCCCCAAAACCCCACGATTAGATTCCAGTCTGTAACTCATTCCCGGGTATCTGTTATTCTATATATAAACGCCCCGAACCCCTCGATTACATTCCAGTCTGTAACTCACTCCCGGGTATCTGTTATTCTATATATAAACCCCACCGAACCCCTCAATTAGATGCCAGTCTGTAACTCACTACCGGGTATCTGTTATTCTGAATATAAACCACACCCCGAACCACTCGATTAGATTCCAGTCTGTAACTCATTCCCGGGTATCTGTTATTCTATATATAAACCAACTCGAACCCCTCGATTAGTATCCAGTCTGTAACTCACTCCTGGGAATGTGTTATTCTATATACAAACCACCCCGAACCCCTCAATTAGATTCCAGTCTGTAACTCACTCCCGGGTATCTGTTATTCTGAATATAAACCAGCCCCCAGAACCACTCGATCAGATTCCAGTCTGTAACTCATTCGTGGGTATCTGTTATCCAAAATATAAACCACCCCCAAACCTGCGATTAGATTCCAGTCTGTAACTCATTCGTGGGATTCTGTTATCCAAAACATAAACCACCCCCAAACCCTCGATTAGATTCCAGTCTGTAACTCACTCCCGGGCATTTGTTATTCTATATATAAAGCAACCCGAACCCCTCGATTAGATTCCAGTCTGTAACTCACTCCCGGGCATTTGTTATTCTATATATAAACCACCCCCACCGAACCCCTCGATTAGATTCCAGTCTGTAACTCACTCCCGGGTATCTGTTATTCTGTATATAAACCAACTCCACCGAACCCCTCGATTAGAATCCAGTCTGTAACTCATTCATGGGTATCTGTTATCCAAAATATAAACCACCCCCAAACCCTCGATTAGATTCCAGTCTGTAACTCACTCCCGGGTATCTGTTTTTCTATATATAAATCCCCGAACCCCTCGATTAGATTCCAGTCAGGAACACACTCCCGGGTATCTGTTATTCTATATATAAACCACCCCCAAACCCTCGATTAGATTCCAGTCTGTAACTCACTCCCGGGTATCTCTTATTCTATATATCAACTCCCCGAACCCCTCGATTAGATTCCAGTCTGTAACTCACTCCCGGGTATCTCTTATTCTATATATCAACTCCCCGAACCCCTCGATTAATTCCAGTCTTTTACACACTCCCCGGTATCTGTTATTTTATGTATAAAGCGCCCCAAAACCCTCGATTTGATTCCAGTCTATAACTCACTCCCGGGTATCTGTTATTCTATATATAAATCACCCCGAACCCATCGATTAGATTCCAGTCTGGAACACACTCTCGGGTATCTGTTATTCTATATATAAACTCTCCGAACCCCTCGATTAGATTCCAGGCAGTAACTCACTCCCGGGTATCTGTTGTTCTATATATAAACCACCCTGAACCCCTCGATTAGATTCCAGTCTGTAACTTACTCCCGGGTATCTGTTATTCTATATATAAACACCACCGAACCCCTCAATTCGATTCCAGTCTGTAACTCACTCCCGGGTATCTGTTATTCTATATATAAACACCACCGAACCCCTCGATCAGATTCCAGTCTGTAACTCACTCCAGGGTATTTGTTATTCTATATATAGACCACCCCAAAAACCACTCGATTAGATTCCAGTCTGTAACTCACTCGCGGGTATCTGTTATACTATATATAAACCACCCCGAACAACTTGATTAGATTCCAGTCAGTTACTCACTCCCGGGTATCTGTTATTCTATATAAAAACCACAACGAACCCTTCAATGAAATTCCAGTAAGTAACTCACTCCCGAGTCTCTGTTATTCTATATATAAACCGTCCCCACCGAACCCCTCGATTAGATTCCAGTCTGTAACTCACTCCCGGGTATCTGTTATTCTATATATAAACCACCCCGAACCCCTCGATTAGATTCCAGTCTGTAACTCACTCCCGGGTATCTGTTATTCTGCATATAAACCCCCGAACCACTCGATTAGATTCCAGTCTGTAACTCACTCCCGGGTATTTGTTATTCTGTATATAGACCACCCCTCGAACCACTCGATTAGATTCCAGTCTGTAACTCACTCCCGGGTATCTGTTATTCTATACATAAACCACCCCGAACCTTTGGATTAGATTCCAGTCTGTAACTCACTCCCGGGTATCTGTTATTCTATACATAAACCACCCCGAACCTTTGGATTAGATTCCAGTCTGTAACTCATTCTCGGGTATCTGTTATTCTATATATAAACCCCCCGAACCCCTCGATTAGATTCAGACTGTAACTCAATACCGGGTATCTGTTATTCTATACATAAACTCACCGAACCCCTCGATTAGATTCCAGTCTGAAACTCACTCCCGGATCTCTGTTATTCTACATATAAAACGCCCCAAACCCCTCGATTAGATTCCAGTCTGTAACTCACTCCCGGGAATCTATTATTATATATATAAACCCCACCGAACCCCTTGATTGGTTTCCAGTCAGTAACTCACTCCCGGGTATCTGTTATTCTATATAAAAACCCCCCCGAACCCCTCGATTAGATTCCAGTCTATAACTCGCTCCCGGGTATCTGTTATTCTATATATAAACCACCCCGAACCCTTCAATGAGATTCCAGTCTGTAACTCACTTCCGGGTATCTGTTATTCTATATATAAATGCCTCCCAAACGCCTCGATTCGATTCCAGTCGGTAACTCACTCCCGGGTATCTGTTATTCTATATATAAACCCCCGAACCACTCGATTAGATTCCAGTCTGGAACACACTCCCGGGTATCTGTTATTCTATATATAAACTCCCCGAACCCCTCGATTAGATTCCAGTCTGAAACTCAATGCCGGGTATCTATTATTCTATATATAAACCACCCCGAAGCCCTCGATTAGATTCCAGTCTGTAACTCACTCCCGGGTATCTGTTATTCTGCATATAAACCCCCGAACCACTCGATTAGATTCCAGTCTGTAACTCACTCCTAGGTATCTGTTATCCATACATAAACCCCTCCGAACACCTCGATTAGATTCCAGTCTGTAACTCACTCCGGGGTATGTTATTCTATATATAAATCCACCCGAATCCCTCGATTAGATTCCAGTCTGTAACTCACTCCCAGGTATCTGTTATTTTTTATATAAACCGCCCTCACCGAACCCCTCGATTAGATTCCAGTCTGTAACTCACTCCCGGGTATCTGTTATTCTATATATAAACCCCCGAACCACTCGATTAGATTCCAGTCTGAAACACACTCCCGGGTATCTGTTATTCTATATATAAACCCCCGAACCACTCGATTAAATTCCAGTCTGTAACTCACTACCGGGTATCTGTTATTCTATATATAAACCACCCCGAACACCTCTATTAGATTCCAGTCCGTAACTCACTCCCGGGTATCTGTTATTTTATATATAAACTCCCCGAAGCCCTCGATTAGATTCCAGTCTGTAACTCACTCTGGGGTATCTGTTATTGTGCATATAAACCCCCGAACCACTCAATTAGATTCCAGTCTGTAACTCACTCCCGGGTATTTGTTATTCTGTATATAGATCACCCCCGAACCACTCGATTAGATTCCAGTCCATAACTCACTCCCGGGTATCTGTTATCCATACATAAACCACCCCGAACTCCTCGATTAGATTCCAGTCAGTAACACACTCCCAGGTGTCTGTTATTCTATTTAAAAACCACCCCATCCCCTCGATTAGAATCCAGTCTGTAACTCACTCCCGTGCATCTGTTATTCTATATATATAAACCACCACCCCGAACCACTCGATTAGATTCCAGTCTGCAACTCACTCCCGAGTATCTGTTATTCTATATGTAAACCACCCTGAACCCCTCGAAAAGATTCCAGTCTGTAACTCACTCCCGGGTATCTGTTATTCTATATATAAACCTCCCCGTACCCCTCGATTAGATTCCAGACTGTCACTCCCCCCCCGGGTATCTGTTATCCTGTATATAAAGGGACCGAACCCCTCGATAAGATTCCAGTCTGTATTTCACTCCCGGGTATCTGTTATAATACATATAAACCACTCGAACCCATCGATTAGATTCCAGTCTGTAACGCACACCCGGGTATCTGTTATTCTATATATAAACCACACCGAATCCATCGATTAGATTCCAAACTGCAAGACACTCCTGGGTACCTGATATTCTGTATATAAATCACCCTGAACCTCTCGATTAGATTCCAGTCTGTAACTCCCAGGTATCTGCTATTCTATATATAAACAAAATCGAAACCCCTCGATATGATTCCATTCTCAGTCTGTAACTCGCTCCCGAGAAACTCTTATTCTACATATGAACCACACCGAAGCTCTCGATTAGATTCCAGCCTGTAGCTCAATCCTGGGTATCTGTTATTCTATATATAAACCTCCAAACCCCTCGATTAGATGCCAGTCTGTAACTGATTCCCAGATATCTGTTATTCTATATATAAATCACCCCGAATCCCACTATTTTATTCCAGTCTGTAGCTCACTCCCGGGTATCTGTTATTCTATATATAAACCCCCCGAATGCCTCGATTAGATTCCAGTCTGTAACTCACTCCCGGGTATCTGTTATTCTATACATAAACCACACTGAACACCTCGATTAGATACCAGTCTGTAACTCACTCCCGGGTATCTGTTATTCGAAATATAAACCCCCGAACCACTCGATTAGATTCCAGTCTGTAACTCACTCCCGGGTATTTGTTATTCTGTATATAGATCACCCCCGAACCACTCGATTAGATTCCAGTCCATAACTCACTCCCGGGTATCTGTTATCCATACATAAACCACCCCGAACTCCTCGATTAGATTCCAGTCAGTAACACACTCCCAGGTGTCTGTTATTCTATTTAAAAACCACCCCATCCCCTCGATTAGAATCCAGTCTGTAACTCACTCCCGTGCATCTGTTATTCTATATATAAACCACCACCCCGAACCACTCGATTAGATTCCAGTCTGCAACTCACTCCCGGGTATCTGTCATTCTACATATGAACCACACGAACCCCTCGATTAGTTTCCAGACTGTAACTCACTCCCGGGTATCTGTTTTTCTATATATAAACCCCCGAATCACTCGATTAGATTCCAGTCTGCAACACACTCCCGGGTATCTGTTATTCTATATATAAACCCCCGAACACCTCGATTAAATTCCAATCTGTAACTCACTGCTGAGTATCTGTTATTCTACATATAAACCCCCGAACCATTTGATTAAATTCCAGTCTGTAACTCACTCCCGGGTATCAGTTATTCTATATATAAACCCCCCCGAACCCCTCGATTAGATTCCAGACTGTAACTCAATACCGGGTATCTGTTATTCTATACATAAACTCACCGAACCCCTCGATTAGATTCCAGTCTGAAACTCACTTCCGGATATCTGTTATTCTACATATAAAACGCCCCAAACCCCTCGATTAGATTCCAGTCTGTAACTCACTCCCTGGAATCTATTATTATATATATAAACCCCACCGAAGCCCTTGATTGGTTTCCAGTCAGTAACTCACTCCCGGGTATCTGTTATTCAATATATAAACCACCCCGAACCCTTCAATGAGATTCCAGTCTGTAACCCACTCCCGAGTATCTGTTATTCTATATATAAACCGACCCCACCGAACCACTCGATTAGATTCCAGTCTGTAACTCACTCCCGGGTATCTGTTATTCTATGTATAAATCACCCCGAACCCCTTGATTAGTTTCCAGTCTGTAACTCACTCCTGGGAATGTGTTATTCTATATATAAACCACCCCGAACTCCTCGATTAGATTCCAGTTTGTAACTCACTCCCGGGTATCTGTTATTCTATTTATAAACCACCCCGAAACCCTCGAGTAGATTCCAGGTTATAACTCCCAGATATCTGCTATTCTATATATAAACCACCTCGAAACCCCTCAATAAGATTCCATTTTTTAACTCACACCGGGATATCTGTTATTCTATATATCAATCCCATGAACTCCTTGATTAGATTCCAGTCTGTAACTCACACCCGGGTATCTGTTATTCTATATATAAACCCCCCCGTACCCGACGATTAGATTCCAGACTGTAACTCAACCCCGGGTATCTGTTATCTTGTATATAAAGGCACCGAACCCCTTGATAAGATTCCAGTCTGTATTTCACTCCCGGGGATCTGTTATTTTGTACATAAATCACCCTCAACCTCTCGATTAGATTCCAGTCTGTAGCTCACTTCCAGGTATCTGTGATTCTGCATATAAATCACCCCGAACCACTTGATTAGATTCCAGTCTGTAACTCCCAGGTATCTGCTATTCTATATATAAACCAAATCGAAAGCCCTCGATATGATTCCATTCTCAGTTTGTAACTCATTCCCGGGAAACTGTTATTCTACATATGAACCACACCGAACCCCTCGATTAGATTCCAGTCTGTAACTCATTCCCAGATATCTGTTATTCTATATATAAACCACCATGAATCCCTCGATTTGATTCCAGTCTGTAACTAACCCTCGGGTATCTGTTATTCTATATATAAACCATCCCGAACCCCTCGATTAGATTCCAGTCTGTAACTCACTCCCGGGTATCTGTTGTTCTATATATAAAACCCCCGAACCACTCGATTGGATACCAGCCTGTAGCTCACTCCCGGGTATCTGTTATTCTGTATATAAATCACCCTGAACCCTTCGATTAGATTCCAGTCTGTAACTCACTCCTGGGTATCTGTTATTTTAGATGAAAACCACCCCGAACCCCTCGATTCGATTCCAGTCTGCAACTCACTCCCGGGAATCTGTTATTCTATTTATAAACCACCCCGAACCCCTCGATTAGATTCCAGTCTGTAACTCACTCCCAGGTATCTGTTATTCTATTTATAAACCACCCCGAACCCGACAATTAGATTCCAGACTGTAACTCACACCGGGATATCTGTTATTCTATATATCAACCCCATGAACTCCTTGATTAGATTCCAGTCTGTAACTCACACCCGGGTATCTGTTATTCTATATGTAAACCACCTTGAACCCCTTGAATAGATTCCAGTCTGTAACTCACTGCCGGGTATCTGTTATTCTATATATAAACCCCCCCGTACCCGACGATTAGATTCCAGACTGTAACTCACCCCCGGGTATCTGTTATCTTGTATATAAAGGCACCGAACCCCTTGATAAGATTCCAGTCCGAATTTCACTCCCGGGGATCTGTTATTTTGTACATAAATCACCCTCAACCTCTCGATTAGATTCCAGTCTGTAGCTCACTTCCAGGTATCTGTGATTCTGTATATAAATCACCCCGAACCACTTGATTAGATTCCAGTCTGTAACTCCCAGGTATCTGCTATTCTATATATAAACCAAATCGAAACCCTTCGATATGATTCCATTCTCAGTTTGTAACTCATTCCCGGGAAACTGTTAATCTACATATGAACCACACCGAAGCCCTCGATTAGATTCCAGTCTGTAACTCATTCCCAGATATCTGTTATTCTATATATAAACCACCATGAAACCCTCGATTTGATTTCAGTCTGTAACTAACCCCCGGGTATCTGTTATTCTATATATAAACCATCCCGAACCCCTCGATTAGATTCCAGTCTGTAACTCGCTCCCGGGTATCTGTTATTCTATACATAAACCACCCCGAACCTCTGATTAGATTCCAGGCAGTAACTCATTCCTGGGTATTTGCTGTTCAATATTTAACTTCGCAGACCCCTCCATTAAATCCCAGACTGTAGCTCACTCTCAGGTATCTGCTATTCTATATATAAAACCCCCGAACCACTCGATTGGATACCAGCCTGTAGCTCACTCCCGGGTATCTGTTATTCTATATATAAACCATCCCGAACCCCTCGATTAGATTCCAGTCTGTAGCTCACTCCCGGGTATCAGTTATTCTATATATAAACCATCCCGAAACCCTCGATTAGATTCCAGTCTGTAATTCACTCCCGGGATTCTGTTATTCTATATGTAAACCACCCCGAACCTCGCCATTAGATTCCAGTCTGTAACTCACTCCCAGGTATCTGTTATTCTATATGTAAACCACCCTGAACCCCTCGAAAAGATTCCAGTCTGTAACTCACTCCCGGGTATCTGTTATTCTATATATAAACCACCCCGAACCCCTCGATTAGATTCCAGTCTGTTACTCACTCCCGGTTATCTGTTATTCTATATATAAACCACCCCAAACCCCTCGATTAGATTCCAGTCTGTTACTCACTCCTGGGTATCTGTTATTCTATATATAAACCACCCCAAACCCCTCGATTAGATTCCAGTCTGTAACTGACTCACCGGTATCTGTTATCACATATATAAAACACGCAAAACCCCTCAATTAGATTCCAGTCTGTAACTCACTCCCTGGTATCTGTTATTCTATATATAAACCCCAACAACCCCCTCGGTTAGATTCCAAACTGCAACACACTCCCGGGAACCTGATAATCTGTATATAAACACCCCGAACCCCTCGATTAGATTCCAGTCTGTAACTCACTCCTGTGTATCTGTTATTCTATATACAAACCACCCAAAACCCCTCGATTAGATTCCAGTATGTAACTCACTCCCAGGTATCAGTTATTCTATATATAAACCCCCTGAACACATTGATTAGATTCCAGTCTGTAACTCACTCCTGGGTATCTGTTATTCTGGATATAAACACCCAATCCCCTCGATTAGATTCCAGTCTGTAACTTACACCCAGGTATCTGTTATTCTACATATGAACAATCCCGAAACCCTTAACTAGATTCCAAACTGCAATCACTCCAGGGTACCAGATCTTCTGTATATAAACCCCCCGCACCCATCGATTAGATTCCAGTTGGTAACTCATTCCCAGATATCTGTTATTCTATATACCAACCACCTCAAACCCATCGATTAGATTCCAATATGTAACTCACTCCCAGGTATCTGTTATTCTATATATAAAGCCCCTGAACCCCTTGATTAGATTCCAGTCTGTAACTCACTCCCGGGTATCTGTTATTCTATATATAAACCACACCGAACCCCTCGATTACAGACTGGAATCTAATTTACTCCCGGGCGTTTGTTATTGTATATATAAACCACCCCAAATCCCTCGATTAGATTCCAGTCTGTAACTCAGTCCTGGGTATCTATTATTCTACAGATAAACCACCGAACACCTTGATTAGATTCCAGGCAGTAACACACTGCCAGGTATCTGCTTTGCTATATATAAACCACACCGAACCACTCACTTAGATTCCAGTCTGTAACTCACTCCTGGGTACCTGTTATTCTATATATAAATCCCTGAACCACTCGATTAGATTCCAGTCTGTAGCTGACCCCTGGGTATGTGTTATTCTGTACATAAATCACCCCGAACCCTCGATTAGATTCCAGTCTGTAACTCACTCACGGCTATCTGTTATTCTATATATAAACCAACCCAAAACTCTCCATTAGATTCTAGTCTGTAACTCACTCCCGGGTATCTGTTATTCGATATATAAACCACCCCGAACCCCTCGATTAGATTCCAGTCTGTAGCTCACTCCCGGGTATCAGTTATGCTATATATAAACCACCCCGAACCCTTCAATGAGATTCCAGTCTGTAACCCACTCCCGAGTATCTGTTATTCTATATATAAACCGACCCCACCGAACCACTCGATTAGATTCCAGTCTGTAACTCACTCCCGGGTATCAGTTATTCTATATATAAATCACCCCGAACCCCTCGATTAGTTTCCAGTCTGTAACTCACTCCTGGGAATGTGTTATTCTATATATAAACCACCCCGAACTCCTCGATTAGATTCCAGTTTGTAACTCACTCCCGGGTATCTGTTATTCTATTTATAAACCACCCCGAAACCCTCGAGTAGATTCCAGGTTATAACTCCCAGATATCTGCTATTCTATATATAAACCACCTCGAAACCCCTCAATAAGATTCCATTTTTTAACTCACACCGGGATATCTGTTATTCTATATATCAACCCCATGAACTCCTTGATTAGATTCCAGTCTGTAACTCACACCCGGGTATCTGTTATTCTATATGTAAACCACCTTGAACCCCTTGAATAGATTCCAGTCTGTAACTCACTTCCGGGTATCTGTTATTCTATATATAAACCCCCCCGTACCCGACGATTAAATTCCAGACTGTAACTCAACCCCGGGTATCTGTTATCTTGTATATAAAGGCACCGAACCCCTTGATAAGATTCCAGTCTGTATTTCACTCCCGGGGATCTGTTATTTTGTACATAAATCACCCTCAACCTCTCGATTAGATTCCAGTCTGTAGCTCACTTCCAGGTATCTGTGATTCTGCATATAAATCACCCCGAACCACTTGATTAGATTCCAGTCTGTAACTCCCAGGTATCTGCTATTCTATATATAAACCAAATCGAAAGCCCTCGATATGATTCCATTCTCAGTTTGTAACTCATTCCCGGGAAACTGTTATTCTACATATGAACCACACCGAAGCCCTCGATTAGATTCCAGTCTGTAACTCCCAGGTATCTGCTATTCTATATGTAAACCACCATGAATCCCTCGATTAGATTCCAGTCTGTAACTCACTCCCGGGTATCTGTTATTCTATATATAAACCACCATGAATCCCTCGATTTGATTCCAGTCTGTAACTAACCCCCGGGTATCTGTTATTCTATATATAAACCACCCCGAACCCCTCGATTAGATTCCAGTCTGTAACTCACTCCCGGGTATCTGTTGTTCTATATATAAAACCCCCGAACCACTCGATTGGATACCAGCTCACTCCCGGGTATCTGTTATTCTGTATATAAATCACCCTGAACCCTTCGATTAGATTCCAGTCTGTAACTCACTCCTGGGTATCTGTTATTTTAGATGAAAACCACCCCGAACCCCTCGATTCGATTCCAGTCTGCAACTCACTCCCGGGAATCTGTTATTCTATTTATAAACCACCCCGAACCCCTCGATTAGATTCCAGTCTGTAACTCACTCCCAGGTATCTGTTATTCTATTTATAAACCACCCCGAACCCGACAATTAGATTCCAGACTGTAACTCACACCGGGATATCTGTTATTCTATATATCAACCCCATGAACTCCTTGATTAGATTCCAGTCTGTAAGTCACACCCGGGTATCTGTTATTCTATATGTAAACCACCTTGAACCCCTTGAATAGATTCCAGACTGTAACTCACTGCCGGGTATCTGTTATTCTATATATAAACCCCCCCGTACCCGACGATTAGATTCCAGACTGTAACTCACCCCCGGGTATCTGTTATCTTATATATAAAGGCACCGAACCCCTTGATAAGATTCCAGTCTGAATTTCACTCCCGGGGATCTGTTATTTTGTACATAAATCACCCTGAACCTCTCGATTAGATTCCAGTCTGTAGCTCACTTCCAGGTATCTGTGATTCTGTATATAAATCACCCCGAACCACTCGATTAGATTCCAGTCTGGAACTCACTCCCGGGTATCTGTTATTCTATTTATAAACCACCCCGAACCCCTCGAGTAGATTCCAGGTTATAACTCCCAGATATCTGCTATTCTATATATAAACCACCTCGAAACCCCTCGATAAGATTCCATTTTTTAACTCACACCGGGATATCTGTTATTCTATATATCAACCCCATGAACTCCTTGATTAGATTCCAGTCTGTAACTCACATCCGGGTATCTGTTATTCTATATGTAAACCACCTTGAACCCCTTGAATAGATTCCAGTCTGTAACTCACTGCCAGGTATCTGTTATTCTATATATAAACCCCCCCATACCCGACGATTAGATTCCAGACTGTAACTCACCCCCGGGTATCTGTTATCTTGTATATAAAGGCACCGAACCCCTTGATAAGATTCCAGTCAGAATTTCACTCCCGGGGATCTGTTATTTTGTACATAAATCACCCTCAACCTCTCGATTAGATTCCAGTCTGTAGCTCACTTCCAGGTATCTGTGATTCTGTATATAAATCACCCCGAACCACTTGATTAGATTCCAGTCTGTAACTCCCAGGTATCTGCTATTCTATATATAAACCAAATTGAAACCCTTCGATATGATTCCATTCTCAGTTTGTAACTCACTCCCGGGAAACTGTTATTCTACATATGAACCACACCGAAACCCTCGATTAGATTCCAGTCTGTAACTCATTCCCAGATATCTGTTATTCTATATATAAACCACCATGAAACCCTCGATTTGATTTCAGTCTGTAACTAACCCCCGGGTATCTGTTATTCGATATATAAACCACCACCCGAACCCCTCGATTAGATTCCAGTCTGTAACTCACTCCCGGGTATCTGTTATTCTATACATAAACCACCCCGAACCCCTCGATTAGATTCCAGGCAGTAACTCATTCCCGGGTATTTGCTGTTCAATATTTAACTTCGCGGACCCCTCGATTAGATTCCAGACTGTAGCTCACTCCCGGGTATCTGTTATTCTATATATAAACCACCCTGAACCCCTCGATTAGATTCCAGTCTGTAACTCACTCCCGGGTATCTGTTATTCTATATATAAATCCCCCGAACCACTCGATTGGATACCAGCCTGTAGCTCACTCCCAGGTATCTGTTATTCTATATATAAAACCCCCGAACCACTCGATTGGATACCAGCCTGTAGCTCACTCCCGGGTATCTGTTATTCTA
Organism: Isurus oxyrinchus; assembly: GCA_026770705.1. Taxonomy (NCBI): domain Eukaryota; kingdom Metazoa; phylum Chordata; class Chondrichthyes; order Lamniformes; family Lamnidae; genus Isurus; species Isurus oxyrinchus. The sequence goes on from JANJGN010002259.1 coordinate 28,511, forward strand.
TATATAAACCACCCCGAACCCCTCGATTAGATTCCAGTCTGTAACTCACTCCCGGTAATCTGTTATTCTATATATAAACCACCCCAAACCCCTCGATTAGATTCCAGTCTGTAAATCACTCCTGGGTACCTGTTATTCTATATATAAATCCCTGAACCACTCGATTAGATTCCAGTCTGTAGCTGACCCCTGGGTATGTGTTATTCTGTACATAAATCACCCCGAACCCTCGATTAGATTCCAGTCTGTAACTCACTCACGGCTATCTGTTATTCTATATATAAACCAACCCAAAACTCTCCGTTAGATTCTAGTCTGTAACTCACTCCCGGGTATCTGTTATTCGATATATAAACCACCCCGAACCCCTCGATTAGATTCCAGTCTGTAGCTCACTCCCGGGTATCAGTTATGCTATATATAAACCATCCCGAAACCCTCGATTAGATTCCAGTCTGTAATTCACTCCCGGGATTCTGTTATTCTATATGTAAACCACCCCGAACCTCGCCATTAGATTCCAGTCTGTAACTCACTCCCAGGTATCTGTTATTCTATATGTAAACCACCCTGAACCCCTCGAAAAGATTCCAGTCTGTAACTCACTCCCGGGTATCTGTTATTCTATATATAAACCACCCCGAACCCCTCGATTAGATTCCAGTCTGTAACTCACTCCCGGTTATCTGTTATTCTATATATAAACCACCCCAAACCCCTCGATTAGATTCCAGTCTGTTACTCACTCCTGGGTATCTGTTATTCTATATATAAACCACCCCAAACCCCTCGATTAGATTCCAGTCTGTTACTCACTCCTGGGTATCTGTTATTCTATACATAAACCACCCCAAACACCTCGATTAGATTCCAGTCTGTAACTGACTCACCGGTATCTGTTATCACATATATAAAACACGCAAAACCCCTCAATTAGATTCCAGTCTGTAACTCACTCCCTGGTATCTGTTATTCTATATATAAACCCCAACAACCCCCTCGGTTAGATTCCAAACTGCAACACACTCCCGGGAACCTGATAATCTGTATATAAACACCCCGAACCCCTCGATTAAATTCCAGTCTGTAACTCACTCCTGTGTATCTGTTATTCTACATACAAACTACCCAAAACCCCTCGATTAGATTCCAGTATGTAACTCACTCCCGGGTATCAGTTATTCTATATATAAACCCCCTGAACCCCTTGATTAGATTCCAGTCTGTAACTCACTCCTGGGTATCTGTTATTCTGGATATAAACACCCAATCCCCTCGATTAGATTCCAGTCTGTAACTCACACCCAGGTATCTGTTATTCTACATATGAACAATCCCGAAACCCTTAATTAGATTCCAAACTGCAATCACTCCAGGGTACCAGATCTTCTGTATATAAACCCCCCGCACCCATCGATTAGATTCCAGTTGGTAACTCATTCCCAGATATCTGTTATTCTATATACCAACCACCTCAAACCCATCGATTAGATTCCAATATGTAACTCACTCCCAGGTATCTGTTATTCTATATATAAAGCCCCTGAACCCCTTGATTAGATTCCAGTCTGTAACTCACTCCCGGGTATCTGTTATTCTATATATAAACCACACCGAACCCCTCGATTACAGACTGGAATCTAATTTACTCCCGGGCGTTTGTTATTGTATATATAAACCACCCCAAATCCCTCGATTAGATTCCAGTCTGTAACTCAGTCCTGGGTATCTATTATTCTACAGATAAACCACCGAACACCTTGATTAGATTCCAGGCAGTAACACACTGCCAGGTTTCTGCTTTGCTATATATAAACCACACCGAACCACTCACTTAGATTCCAGTCTGTAACTCACTCCTGGGTACCTGTTATTCTATATATAAATCCCTGAACCCCTCGATTAGATTCCAGTCTGTAGCTGACCCCTGGGTATGTGTTATTCTGTACATAAATCACCCCGAACCCTCGATTAGATTCCAGTCTGTAACTCACTCACGGCTATCTGTTATTCTATATATAAACCAACCCAAAACTCTCCATTAGATTCTAGTCTGTAATTCACTCCCGGGATTCTGTTATTCTATATGTAAACCACCCCGAACCTCGCCATTAGATTCCAGTCTGTAACTCACTCCCAGGTATCTGTTATTCTATATGTAAACCACCCTGAACCCCTCGAAAAGATTCCAGTCTGTAACTCACTCCTGGGTATCTGTTATTCTATATATAAACCACCCCGAACCCCTCGATTAGATTCCAGTCTGTAACTCACTCCCGGTTATCTGTTATTCTATATATAAACCACCCCAAACCCCTCGATTAGATTCCAGTCTGTTACTCACTCCTGGGTATCTGTTATTCTATACGTAAACCACCCCAAACACCTCGATTAGATTCCAGTCTGTAACTCACTCACCGGTATCTGTTATCACATATATAAAACACGCAAAACCCCTCAATTAGATTCCAGTCTGTAACTCACTCCCTGGTATCTGTTATTCTATATATAAACCCCAACAACCCCCTCGGTTAGATTCCAAACTGCAACACACTCCCGGGAACCTGATAATCTGTATATAAACACCCCGAACCCCTCGATTAAATTCCAGTCTTTAACTCACTCCTGTGTATCTGTTATTCTATATACAAACCACCCAAAACCCCTCGATTAGATTCCAGTATGTAACTCACTCCCGGGTATCAGTTATTCTATATATAAACCCCCTGAACACATTGATTAGATTCCAGTATGTAACTCACTCCTGGGTATCTGTTATTCTATATATAAACCCCCTGAACCCCTTGATTAGATTCCAGTCTGTAACTCACTCCCGGGTATCTGTTATTCTGGATATAAACACCCAATCCCCTCGATTAGATTCCAGTCTGTAACTCACACCCAGGTATCTGTTATTCTACATATGAACAATCCCGAAACCCTTAATTAGATTCCAAACTGCAATCACTCCAGGGTACCAGATCTTCTGTATATAAACCCCCCGCACCCATCGATTAGATTCCAGTTGGTAACTCATTCCCAGATATCTGTTATTCTATATACCAACCACCTCAAACCCATCGATTAGATTCCAATATGTAACTCACTCCCAGGTATCTGTTATTCTATATATAAAGCCCCTGAACCCCTTGATTAGATTCCAGTCTGTAACTCACTCCCGGGTATCTGTTATTCTATATATAAACCACACCGAACCCCTCGATTACAGACTGGAATCTAATTTACTCCCGGGCGTTTGTTATTGTATATATAAACCACCCCAAATCCCTCGATTAGATTCCAGTCTGTAACTCAGTCCTGGGTATCTGTTATTCTACAGATAAACCACCGAACACCTTGATAAGATTCCAGGCAGTAACACACTGCCAGGTATCTGCTTTGCTATATATAAACCACACCGAACCACTCACTTAGATTCCAGTCTGTAACTCACTCCTGGGTACCTGTTATTCTATATATAAATCCCTGAACCACACGATTAGATTCCAGTCTGTAGCTGACCCCTGGGTATGTGTTATTCTATACATAAATCACCCCGAACCCTCGATTAGATTCCAGTCTGTAACTCACTCACGGCTATCTGTTATTCTATATATAAACCAACCCAAAACTCTCCATTAGATTCTAGTCTGTAACTCACTCCCGGGTATCTGTTATTCTATATATAAACCATCCCGAAACCCTCGATTAGATTCCAGTCTGTAACTCACTCCCGGGTATCTGTTATTCTATATATAAATCCCCCGAGCCACTCGATTAGATTCCACTCTGTAACTCACACCCAGGTATCTGTTATTCGATATATAAACCACCCCGAACCCCTCGATTAGATTCCAGTCTGTAGCTCACTCCCGGGTATCTGTTATTCTATATATAAACCCCCCCGAACCCCTCGATTAGATTCCAGTCTGTAATTCACTCCCGGGATTCTGTTATTCTATATGTAAACCACCCCGAACCTCGCCATTAGATTCCAGTCTGTAACTCACTCCCAGGTATCTGTTATTCTATATGTAAACCACCCTGAACCCCTCGAAAAGATTCCAGTCTGTAACTCACTCCCGGGTATCTGTTATTCTATATATAAACCTCCCCGTACCCCTCGATTAGATTCCAGACTGTCACTCCCCCCCCGGGTATCTGTTATCCTGTATATAAAGGGACCGAACCCCTCGATAAGATTCCAGTCTGTAACTCACTCCCGGGTATCTGTTATAATACATATAAACCATCCCGAACCCATCGATTAGATTCCAGTCTGTAACGCACACCCGGGTATCTGTTATTCTATATATAAACCACACCGAATCCATCGATTAGATTCCAAACTGCAAGACACTCCTGGGTACCTGATATTCTGTATATAAATCACCCTGAACCTCTCGATTAGATTCCAGTCTGTAACTCCCAGGTATCTGCTATTCTATATATAAACAAAATCGAAACCCCTCGATATGATTCCATTCTCAGTCTGTAACTCGCTCCCGAGAAACTCTTATTCTACATATGAACCACACCGAAGCTCTCGATTAGATTCCAGCCTGTAGCTCAATCCTGGGTATCTGTTATTCTATATATAAACCTCCAAACCCCTCGATTAGATGCCAGCCTGTAACTGATTCCCAGATATCTGTTATTCTATATATAAATCACCCCGAATCCCACTATTTTATTCCAATCTGTAGCTCACTCCCGGGTATCTGTTATTCTATATATAAACCCCCCGAATGCCTCGATTAGATTCCAGTCTGTAACTCACTCCCGGGTATCTGTTATTCTATACATAAACCACACTGAACACCTTGATTAGATACCAGTCTGTAACTCACTCCCGGGTATCTGTTATTCGAAATATAAACCACCCTGAACCCCTCGATTAGATTCCAGTCTGTAACTCACTCCCGGTATTTGTTATTCTGTATATAGATCACCCCCGAACCACTCGATTAGATTCCAGTCCATAACTCACTCCCGGGTATCTGTTATCCATACATAAACCACCCCGAACTCCTCGATTAGATTCCAGTCAGTAACACACTCCCAGGTGTCTGTTATTCTATTTAAAAACCACCCCATCCCCTCGATTAGAATCCAGTCTGTAACTCACTCCCGAGTATCTGTTATTCTATTTATAAACCACCCCGAACCCCTCGAGTAGATTCCAGGTTATAACTCCCAGATATCTGCTATTCTATATATAAACCACCTCGAAACCCTTCGATAAGATTCCATTTTTTAACTCACACCGGGATATCTGTTATTCTATATATCAACCCCATGAACTCCTTGATTAGATTCCAGTCTGTAACTCACTGCCGGGTATCTGTTATTCTATATATAAACCCCCCCGTACCCGACGATTAGATTCCAGACTGTAACTCACTCCCGGGTATCTGTTATTCAATACATAAACCACCCCGAACTTCTCGATTAGATTCCTGTCTGTAACTCACTCCCGGGTATCTGTTATTCTATATATAAACCCCCCCGTACCCGACGATTAGATTCCAGACTGTAACTCACCCCCAGGTATCTGTTATCTTGTATATAAAGGCACCGAACTCCTTGATAAGATTCCAGTCTGTATTTCACTCCCGGGGATCTGTTATTTTGTACATAAATCACCCTGAACCTCTCGATTAGATTCCAGTCTGTAGCTCACTTCCAGGTATCTGTGATTCTGTATATAAATCACCCCGAACCACTTGATTAGATTCCAGTCTGTAACTCCCAGGTATCTGCTATTCTATATATAAACCAAATCGAAACCCCTCGATATGATTCCATTCTCAGTTTGTAACTCACTCCCGGGAAACTCTTATTCTACATATGAACCACACCGAAGCCCTCGATTAGATTCCAGTCTGTAACTCATTCCCAGATATCTGCTATTCTATATGTAAACCACATCGAAACCCCTTGACAAGATTCCATTCATTAACTCACTCCCAGGCATCTGTTATTCGATATATAAACATCCCCAAGCCTCCCGATCAGATTCCAGTCTGTAACTCACTCCCGGGTATCTGTTATTCTAAATATAAACCACGCTGAACCCCTCGATTAGATTCCAGTCTGTAACGCACACCCGGGTATCTGTTATTCTATATATAAACCTCCAAAACCTCTCGATTAAATTCTAGTTTGTAACTCACTGCTGGTTATCTGTTATTCTCTATATAAACCCCCCGAACCCCTCGATTTGATTCCAATCTGTAACTCACTGCCGGGAATCTGTGATTCTCTATATAAACCCCCTGAACCCCTCGATTTGATTCCAATCTGTAACTCACTGCCGGGAATCTGTGATTCTCTATATAAACCCCCTGAACCCCTCGATTTGATTCCAATCTGTAACTAAACTCCCAGGAATCTGTGATTCTATATATAAACCCCTCGATTAGATTCCAGGCTGTAACTCACCACCAGGTATTTGCTTTTCAAAATATAAACCACCCCGATCACCTCCATTAGATTCCAGTCTGTAACGCACTCCCAGGTATCTGTTATTCTATATATAAACCACCCTGAACCCCTTGATCAGATTCCAGTCTGTAACTCACTCCCGGGTATCCGTTATTCTATATATAAACCCCCGAACCACTCGATTAGATTCCAGTCTGAAACTCACTCCCGGGTATCAGTTATTCTATATATAAACTCCCCGAACCCCTCGATTAGATTCCAGTCTGCAACTCACTCCCGGGAATCTGTTATTCTATATACAAACCCGCCGAACCCCTAGATTGGATTCCAGCCTGTAACTCACTCCCTGGTATCTGTTATTCTGTATATGAAAACCTGCACCTCACGATTAGTTTCCAGTCTGAAACTCACTCCCGTGTATCTGTTATTCTGCATATAAACGACCCCGAAACCCTCGATTAGATTCCAGTCTGTAACACCCAGGTATCTGCTATTCTATATATAAACCACATCAAAACCCCTCGATAAGATTCCATTCTTTAGCTCACTCACGGGTATCTGTTATTCAATATATAAACACCCCCGAGCCACCTGATTAGATTCCAGTTTGTAACTCGCTCCCGGGTATCTGTTATTCTATATATAAACCACTCTGAACCACTCGATTAGATTCCAGTCTGTAACTCACTCCCGGGTATCTGTTATGCTATATATAAACCATCACGAAACCCTCGATTAGAATCCAGTCTGTCACTCACTCCCACGTATGTTATTCTATATATAAACCACCCCGAACCCCTCGATTAGATTCCAGTCTGTAACTCACTCCCGGGTATCTGTTATTCTATATGTAAACCTCCCCGAACCCCTCGATTAGATTCCAGTCTGTAACTCACTCCCGGGTATCTGTTATTCTATATATAAACCTCCCCGTACCCCACTATTAGATTCCAGACTGTAACTCACTCCCGGGTTTCTGTTATTTTGTATATAAATCACCCTGAATACCTTGATTAGATTCCAGACTGTAACTCTCCACCCCCCCCCCGGGTATCTGTTATCCTGTATATAAAGGGACCGAACCCCTCGATAAGATTCCAGTCTGTATTTCACTCCCGGGTATCTGTTATAATACATATAAACCACCCCGAACCCATCGATCAGAATCCAATCTGTAACGCACACCCGGGTATCTGTTATTCTATATATAAACCACCCCGAACCCATCGATTAGATTCCAAACTGCAACACACTCCTGGGTACCTGATATTCTCTATATAAATCACCCTGAACCTCTCGATTAGATTCCAGTCTGTAACTCCCAGGTATCTGCTACTCTATATATAAACAAAATCGAAACCCCTCGATATGATTCCATTCTCAGTCTGTAACTCGCTCCCGAGAAACTCTTATTCTACATATGAACCACACCGAAGCTCTCGATTAGATGCCAGTCTGTAACTGATTCACAGGTATCTGTTATTCTATATATAAATCACCCAGTCACAATTTGATTCCAGTCTGTAGCTCACTCCCAGGTATCTGTTATTCATATATAAACCCCCCGAATGCCTCGATTAGATTCCAGTCTGTAACTCACTCCCGGGTATCTGTTATTCTATACATAAACCACACCGAACACCTCGATTAGATTCCAGTCTGTAACTCACTCCCGGGTATCTGTTATTCTATACATAAACCACACCGAACCCCTCGATTAGATACCAGTCTGTAACTCACTCCCGGGTATCTGTTATTCTATATATAAACCACCCTGAACCCCTCGATTAGATTCCAGTCTGTAACTCACTCCCGGGTATTTGTTATTCTGTATATAAACCACCCCGAACCCATCAATTAGATTCCAGTCTGTAACTCACTCCCAGGTATCTGTTATTCATATATAAACCCCCCGAATGCCTCGATTAGATTCCAGTCTGTAACTCACTCCCGGGTATCTGTTATTCTATACATAAACCACACCGAACACCTCGATTAGATTCCAGTCTGTAACTCACTCCCGGGTATCTGTTATTCTATACATAAACCACACCGAACCCCTCGATTAGATACCAGTCTGTAACTCACTCCCGGGTATCTGTTATTCTATATATAAACCACCCTGAACCCCTCGATTAGATTCCAGTCTGTAACTCACTCCCGGGTATTTGTTATTCTGTATATAAACCACCCCGAACCCATCAATTAGATTCCAGTCTGTAACTCACTCCCGGGAATCTGTTATACTTCATATAAACCCACCCCGAACCCCTCGCTTAGATCCCAGACTGTAACTCACTCCCGGGTATCTATTATTCTGTATATAAACCCACTGAACCATTCGATTGGATTCCAGCCTGTAGCTCACTCCCGGTTATCTGTTATTTTGTATATAAATCACCCTGAATACCTTGATTAGATTCCTGTCTGTAACTCACTCCCCGCTATCTGTTATTTTAGATCTAAACCACCCCGAACCCCACGATTAGATTCCAGTCTGTAACTTACAACCGGGTATCTGTTATTCTATATATAAACCACCTCAAATCCCTCGATTAGATTCCAGTCTGTAACTCATTCCCGGATACCTGTTAGACTATATATAAACTACCCCGAATCCCTCAAATAGATTCCAGGCAGAAACTCACTCCCGGGTATCTAGTATTCTACATACAAACCACACCGAACCCATCAGTTAGATTCCAGTCTGTAATTCACTCCCGGGTTTATGTTATTCTACATATAAGCCACCCCGAACCCCTCTATTAGATTCCAGTGTGTAACTCACTCCCACGTATTTGTTATTCTATTTATAAACCACCCCAAAACCCTCGATTAGATTCCAGTCTGTAACTCACTTCCGGGTACCTGTTATTCTATATATAAATCACCCTGAATCCCTCGATTTGATTCCAGTCTGCAACTCACTCCCGGGTATCTGTTATTCTATATATAAACCCCACCCCGAACTCCTCGATTAGATTCCAGTCTGTAACTCACTCCCGGGTATCTGTTATTCTATTTATAAACCACCCCGAACCCCTCGAGTAGATTCCAGGTTATAACTCCCAGATATCTGCTATCTATATATAAACCACCTCGAACCCCTCGATAAGATTCCATTTTTTAACTCACACCGGGATATCTGTTATTCTATATATCAACCCCATGAACTCCTTGATTAGATTCCAGTCTGTAACTCACACCCGGGTATCTGTTATTCTTTTTGTAAACCACCCTGAACCCCTTGAATAGATTCCAGTCTGTAACTCACTGCCGGGTATCTGTTATTCGATATATAAACCCCCCCGTACCCGACGATTAAATTCCAGACTGTAACTCACCCCCGGGTATCTGTTATCTTGTATATAAAGGCACCGAACTCCTTGATAAGATTCCAGTCTGTATTTCACTCCCGGGGATCTGTTATTCTGTATATAAATCACCCTGAAACTCTCGATTAGATTCCAGTCTGTAGCTCACTTCCAGGTATCTGTGATTCTGTATATAAATCACCCCGAACCACTTGATTAGATTCCAGTCTGTAACTCCCAGGTATCTGCTATTCTATATATAAACCAAATCGAAACCCCTCGATATGATTCCATTCTCAGTTTGTAATTCACTCCCGGGAACTGTTATTCTACATATGAACCACACCGAAGCCCTCGATTAGATTCCAGTCTGTAACTCCCAGGTATCTGCTTTTCTATATATAATCCTGAATCCCGCGATTTGATTCCAGTCTGTAACTAACTCTCGGGTAACTGTTATTCTGTATATAAATCACCCCGAACCCATCAATTAGATTCCAGTCTTAAACTCACTCCTGGGTATCTGTTATTCTATACATAAACCACCCCGAACCCCTCGATTAGATTCCAGGCAGTAACTCATTCCCGGGTATTTGCTGTTCAATATTTAACTTCGCGGACCCCTCCATTAAATCCCAGACTGTAGCTCACTCTCAGGTATCTGCTATTCTATATATAAAACCCCCGAACCCCTCAATTAGATTCCAGTCTGTAGCTCACTCCCGGGTATCTGTTATTCTTTATATAAACCCCCGCGTACCCGACGATTCGATTCCAGACTGTAACTCACCCCCGGGTATCTGTTATCTTGTATATAAACCCACCCAAAACCCTCGGTTAAATTCCAGTCTTTAACTCCCAGGTATCTGCGATTCGATATATAAACCAAATCGAAACCCCTCGATATGATTCCATTCTCAGTTTGTTACTCGGGAAACTGTTATTCTACATATGAACCACAACGAAGCCTTCGATTAGATTCCAGTCTGTAACTCATTGCCAGATATCTGTTATTCAATATATAAACCACCCTGAATCCCTCGATTTGATTCCAGTCTGTAACTAACTCCCGGGTATCTGTTATTCTATATATAACCCACCCCGAACCCATCAATTACATTCCAGTCTTTAACTCACTCCTGTGTATCTGTTATTCTATACATAAACCACCCCGAACCCCTCTATTAGATTCCAGTCTGTAACTCACTCCCGGGTATCTGTTATTCTATATATAAACCACCCCGAACACCTCGATTAGATTCCAGTCTGTAACTCACTCCCAGCTATCAGTTATTCTATATATAAACCCCACAAACCCCTCGATTAGATCCCAGTCTGTAACTCACTCACCGGTATCTGTTATCACATATATAAAACATGTGAAACCCCTCAATTAGATTCCAGTCTGTAACTCACTCCCTGGTATCTGTTATTCTATATATAAACCCCAACAAACCCCTCGATTAGATTCCAAACTGCAACACACTCCCGGGAACCTGATAATCTGTATATAAACACCCCGAACCCTTCGATTAAATTCCAGTCTGTAACTCACTCCTGTGTATCTGTTATTCTATATACAAACCACCCAAAACCCCTCGATTAGAATCCAGTATGTAACTCACTCCCGGGTATCTGTTATTCTATATATAAACCCCCTGAACCCCTTGATTAGATTCCAGTCTGTAACTCACTGCCGGGTATCTGTTATTCTGGATATAAACACCCAATCCCCTCGATTAGATTCCAGTCTGTAACTCACTCCCGGGTATCTGTTATTCTATATATAAACCACACCGAACCCCTCCATTAGATTCCAGTCTGTAACTCACTGCCGGGTATCTGTTATTCTGTATATAAACCACCCCAAATCCCTCGATTAGATTCTAGTCTGTAACTCAGTCCCGGGTATCTGTTATTCTACAGATAAACCACCGAACACCTTGATTAGATTCCAGGCAGTAACACACTGCCAGGTATCTGCTTTGCTATATATAAACCACCCCGAGCCCCTCACTTAGTTTCCAGTTTGTAACTAACTCCCGGGTACCTGTTATTCTATATATAAATCCCTGAACCACTCGATTGGATTCCAGTCTGTAGCTGACCCCTGGGTATGTGTTATTCTGTATATAAATCACCCCGAACCTTCGATTAGATTCCAGTCTGTAATTCACTCCCGGGTATCAGTTATTCTATATATAAATCCCTGAACCACTCGTTTAGATTCCAGTCTGTAACTCACTCCCAGGCATCTGTTATTCGATATATAAACACCCCCGAGCCTCCCGATCAGATTCCAGTTTGTAACTCACTCCCGGGCATCTGTTATTCTACATATAAACAACCCAAACCCCTCGATTCGATTCCAGTCTGTAACGCACACCCGGGTATCTGTTATTCTACATATAAACAACCCAAACCCCTCGATTCGATTCCAGTCTGTAACGCACACCCGGGTATCTGTTATTCTACATATAAACAACCCAAACCCCTCAATTCGATTCCAGTCTGTAACGCACACCCGGGTATCTGTTATTCTATATATAAACCACGCTGAACCCCTCGATTAGATTCTAGTCTGCAGCTCACTCCCGGGTATCTGTTATTCTATATATAAACCTCCAAAACCTCTCGATTAAATTCTAGTTTGTAACTCACCCCCAGATATTTGCTTTTCAAAATATAAACCACCCCGAACCCCTCGATTAGATTCCAGTCTCTCAGTCCCGAGTATCTGTTATTCTATATATAAACACCCCGAACCCCTCGATTAGATTCCAGTCTGTAACTCACTCCCTGGTATCTGTTATTCTGTATATAAACGACCCCGAAACCCTCGATTAGATTCCAGTCTGTAACACCCAGGTATCTGCTATTCTATATATAAACCACATCAAAACCCCTCGATAAGATTCCATTCTTTAGCTCACTCCCGGGCATCTGTTATTCAATATATAAACACCCCCGAGCCACCTGATCAGATTCCAGTTTGTAACTCGCTCCCGGGTATCTGTTATTCTATATATAAACCACCCCGAACCCCTCGATTAGTTTCCAGTCTATAACTCACTCCCGGGTATCTGTTATTCTATATATAAACCACCCCGAACCCCTCGATTAGATTCCAGTCTGTAACTCACTCCCAGGTATCTGTTATTCTATATATAAACCACCCGAACCACTCGATTAGATTCCAGTCTGCAACTCACTCCCGGGGATCTGTTATTCTATATATGAACACCCTGAACCCATCAATTAGATTCCAGTCTGTAACTCACTCCCGGGGATCTGTTATTCTATATATAAACTACACCGAACCCCTCGATTAGATTCCAGTCTGTAACTCACTCCCGGGTATCTGTTATTCTATATATAAACCTCCAAAACCCCTCGATTAGATTCCAGTCTGTAACTCACTCCCGGGTATGTTATTCTATATATAATCCACCCCGAACCCCTCGATTAGATTCCAGCCTGTAGCTCAATCCTGGATATCTGTTATTCTATTTATAAACCACCCCAAAACCCTCGATTAGATTCCAGTCTGTAACTCACTCCTGGGTACCTGTTATTCTATATATAAATCACCCTGAACCCCTCAATTTGATTCCAGTCTGCAACTCACTCCCGGGTATCTGTTATACTATATATAAACCACCCCGAACCCCTCGATTAGATTCCAGTCTGTAACTCACTCCCGGGTATCTGTTATTCTATATATAATCCACCCGAACCCCTCGATTAGATTCCAGTCTGTAACTCACTCCCGGGTATCCGCGATTATATATTTAAACACCATGAAACCCTCGATTAGATTCCAGTCTTTAACTCTCACCCACGAATCTGTTATTCTATATATAAACCAGCCCAAACCCCTCGATTAGAATCCAGTCTCTAACTCACTCCAGGGTGTCTGTTATTCTACACATAAACTCCCCAAACCCATCGATTAGATTCCATTCTGTAACTCACTCCCGGGTATCTGTTATTCTACATATAAGCAACCCCGAAACCCTTGATTAGATTCCAAACTGCAACACACTCCCGCGTACCTGATATTCTGTATATAAACACCCGAACCCCTCGATTAGATTCCAGTTTGTAACTCACTCCCAGGTATTTGTAATTCTGTATATAAAACCCCTCTAAGCCCTCGATTAGATTCCAGTCTGCAACTCACTTCCGGGTATCTGTACTTAAATATATAAAACACCTGAGCACCTCGATTAGATTCCAGTCTGTAACTCACTCCCGGGTATCTGTTATTCTATATAAAAACCACCCCGAAGACAACGATTAGATTCCAGTCTGTATCTCACTCCCGGGAATCTGTTATTCTACACATTAACACCCCGAACCCCTCGATTATACTCCAGCCTGTAACTCATTCCCGGGTATCTGTGATTCTGGAGATAAATCACCCCGCATCCCTCGACTAGATTCCAGTCTGTAACTCCCAGGTATCTGCTATTCTATATGTAAACCACATCGAAACCCCTTGACAAGATTCCATTCATTAACTCACTCCCAGGCATCTGTTATTCGATATATAAACACCCCCGAGCCTCCCAATCAGATTCCAGTTTGTAACTCACTCTCGGGCATCTGTTATTCTATATATAAACAACCCAAACCCCTCGATTCGATTCCAGTCTGTAACGCACACCCGGGTATCTGTTATTCTACATATAAATAACCCAAACCCCTCAATTCGATTCCAGGCTGTAACGCACACCCGGGTATCTGTTAGTCTATACATAAACCACACCGAACACCTCGATTAGATTCCAGTCCGTAACTCACTCCCGGGTATCTGTTATTCTATATATAAACCACCCCGAACCCCTCGATTAGATTCCAGTCTGTAACTCACTCCCGGGTATCTGTTATTCTATATATAAACCACCCTGAACCCCTCGATTAGATTCCAGTCTGTAACTCACTCCCGGGTATCTGTTATTCTGTATATAAACCACCCCGAACCCATCAATTAGATTCCAGTCTGTAACTCACTCCCGGGAATCTGTTATACTACATATAAACCCACCCGAAACCCCTCGCTTAGATCCCAGACTGTAACTCACTCCCGGGTATCTGTTATTCTGTATATAAACCCACTGAACCATTCGACTGGATTCCAGCCTGTAGCTCACTCCCGGTTATCTGTTATTTTGTATATAAATCACCCTGAATACCTTGATTAGATTCCTGTCTGTAACTCACTCCCTGGTATCTGTTATTTTAGATCTAAACCACCCCGAACCCCCCGATTAGATTCCAGTCTGTAACTCACAACCGGGTATCTGTTATTCTATATATAAACCACCTCAAATCCCTCGATTAGATTCCAGTCTGTAACTCACTCCCGGATACCTGTTATTCTATATATAAACTACCCCGAATCCCTCGATTAGATTCCAGGCAGAAACTCACTCCCGTGTATCTATTATTCTACATACAAACCACACCGAACCCATCCGTTAGATTCCAGTCTGTAATTCACTCCCAGATTTATGTTATTCTACATATAAGCCACCCCGAACCCCTCTATTAGACTCCAGTGTGTAACTCACTCCCGAGTATCTGTTATTCTATATATAAGCCACCCCGAACCCCTCTATTAGATTCCAGTCTGTAACTCACTCCCGGGTATCTGTTATTCTATTTATAAACCACCCCAAAACCCTCGATTAGATTCCAGTCTGTAACTCACTCCCGGGTACCTGTTATTCTATATATAAATCACCCTGAACCCCTCGATTAGATTCCAGTTTGTAACTCACTCCCGGGTATCTGTTATTTTAGATAAAAACCACCCCGAACCCCTCGATTAGATTCCAGTCTGTAACTCACCCCCGGGTACCTGTTATTCTATATATAAATCACCCTGAACCCCTCGATTTGATTCCAGTCTGCAACTCACTCCCGGGTATCTGTTATACTATATATAAACTCACCCCGAACCCTTCGATTAGATTCCAGTCTGTAACTCACTCCCAGGTATCTGTTATTCTATATATAAACCACCCGAATCCCTCAATTAGATTCCAGTCTGTAACTCACTCCCGGGTATCCGCGATTATATATTTAAACACCATGAAACCCTCGATTAGATTCCAGTCTTTAACTCTCACCCGCGAATCTGTTATTCTATATATAAACCAGCCCAAACCCCTCGATTAGAATCCAGTCTCTAACTCACTCCAGGGTGGCTGTTATTCTACACATAAACTCCCCGAACCCATTGATTAGATTCCAGTCTGTAACTCACTCCCGGGTATCTGTTATTCTATATGTAAACCACCCAAAACCCTCGATTAGATTCCAGTCTGTAACTCACTCCCGGGTATCTGTTATTCTATATGTAAACCACCCAAAACCCTCGATTCGATTCCAGTCTGTAACTCACTCCCGGGTATCTGTTATTCTGTATATAAACCACCCCAAACCCCTCGATTAGATTCCAGTCTGTAACTCACTCCTGGGTATCTGTTATTCTATATATAAACCACCCGAACCCCTCGATTAGATTCCAGTCTGTAACTCACTGCTGGGTATCTGTTATTCTATATATAAACCACCCGAACCCCTCGATTAGATTCCAAACTGCAACACACTCCTGGGTACCTGATATTCTGTATATAAATCACCCTGAACCTCTCGATTAGATTCCAGTCTGTAACTCCCAGGTATCTGCTATTCTATATATAAACAAAATCGAAACCCCTCGATATGATTCCATTCTCAGTCTGTAACTCACTCCCAAGAACTGTTATTCTACATATGAACCACACCGAAGCTCTCGATTAGATTCCAGCCTGTTGCTCAATCCTGGGTATCTGTTATTCTATATATAAACCTCCAAACCCCTCGATTAGATGCCAGTCTGTAACTGATTCCCAGATATCTGTTATTCTATATATAAATCACCCCGAATCCCACAATTTGATTCCAGTCTGTAGCTCACTCCCGGGTATCTGTTATTCTATATATAAACCCCCCGAATGCCTCGATTAGATTCCAGTCTGTAACTCACTCCCGGGTATCTGTTATTCTATACATAAACCACACTGAACACCTCGATTAGATTCCAGTCTGTAACTCACTCCCGGCTATCTGTTATTCTATATATAAACCACCCTGAACCCCTCGATTAGATTCCAGTCTGTAACTCACTCCCGGGTATCTGTTATTCTATATATAAACCACCCTGAACCCCTCGATTAGATTCCAGTCTATAACTCACTCCCGGGTATGTGCTGTTCAATATTTAACTTCGCGAACCCCTCGATTAGATCCCAGACTGTAGCTCACTCCCGGGTATCTATAATTCTGTATATAAATCACCCTGAACCCCTTGATTAGATTCCAGTCTGTAACTCACCCCCGGGAATCTGTTATACTACATATAAACCCACCCGAAACCCCTCGCTTAGATCCCAGACTGTAACTCACTCCCGGGTATCTGTTATTCTGTATATAAACCCACTGAACCATTCGATTGGATTCCAGCCTGTAGCTCACTCCCGGTTATCTGTTATTTTGTATATAAATCACCCTGAATACCTTGATTAGATTCCTGTCTGTAACTCACTCCCTGGTATCTGTTATTTTAGATCTAAACCACCCCGAACCCCCCGATTAGATTCCAGTCTGTAACTCACTCCCGGATACCTGTTATTCTATATATAAACTACCCCGAATCCCTCGATTAGATTCCAGGCAGAATCTCACTCCCGGTATCTATTATTCTACATACAAACCACACCGAACCCATCCGTTAGATTCCAGTCTGTAATTCACTCCCAGATTTATGTTATTCTACATATAAGCCACCCCGAACCCCTCTATTAGATTCCAGTGTGTAACTCACTCCCGGGTATCTGTCATTCTATTTATAAACCACCCCAAAACCCTCGATTAGATTCCAGTTTGTAACTCACTCCCGGGTATCTGTTATTTTAGATAAAAACCACCCCGAACCCCTCGATTAGATTCCAGTCTGTAACTCACTCCCGGGTATCTGTTATTCTATATATAAACCACCCTGAACCCCTCGATTAGATTCCAGTCTATAACTCACTCCCGGGTATGTGCTGTTCAATATTTAACTTCGCGAACCCCTCGATTAGATCCCAGAATGTAGCTCACTCCCGGGTATCTATAATTCTGTATATAAATCACCCTGAACCCCTCTATTAGATTCCAGTGTGTAACTCACTCCCGGGTATCTGTTATTCTATATATAAGCCACCCCGAACCCCTCTATTAGATTCCAGTCTGTTACTCACTCCCGGGTATCTGTCATTCTATTTATAAACCACCCCAAAACCCTCGATTAGATTCCAGTTTGTAACTCACTCCCGGGTATCTGTTATTTTAGATAAAAACCACCCCGAACCCCTCGATTAGATTCCAGTCTGTAACTCACTCCCGGGTACCTGTTATTCTATATATAAATCACCCCGAACCCCTCGATTAGATTCCATTCTGCAACTCACTCCCGGGTATCTGTTATACTATATATAAAGTCACCCCGAACCCTTGGATTCGATTCCAGTCTGTAACTCACTCCCAGGTATCTGTTATTCTATATATAATCCACGTCGAACCCCTCGATTAGATTCCAGTCTGTAACTCACTGCTGGGTATCTGTTATTCTATATATAAACCCCTCCGTACCCGACGATTAGATTCCAGACTGTAACTCACCCCCGGGTATCTGTTATCCTGTATATAAAGGCACCGAACCCCTCGATAAGATTCCAGTCTGTATTTCACTCCCGGGGATCTGTTATTCTGTATATAAATCACCCTGAACCTCTCGATTAGATTCCAGTCTGTAGCTCACTTCCAGGTATCTGTGATTCTGTATATAAATCACCCCGAACCACTTGATTAGATTCCAGTCTGTAACTCCCAGATATCTGCTATTCTATATATAAACCAAATCGAAACCACTCGATATGATTCCATTCTCAGTTTGTAACTCATTCCCGGGAAACCGTTATTCTACATATGAACCACACCAAAGCCCTCGATTAGATTCCAGTCTGTAACTCACTCCCGGGTATCTGTTATTCTGTATATGAAAACCTGCACCTCACGATTAGCTTCCAGTCTGAAACTCACTCCCAGGTATCTGTTATTCTGCATATAAACGACCCCGAAACCCTCGATTAGATTCCAGTCTGTAACACCCAGGTATCTGCTATTCTATATATAAACCACATCAAAACCCCTCGATAAGATTCCATTCTTTAGCTCACTCCCGGGTATCTGTTATTCTATATATAAACCCCCCGAATGCCTCGATTAGATTCCAGTCCGTAACTCACTCCCGGGTATCTGTTATTCTATATGTAAACCACCCTGAACCCCTCGAAAAGATTCCAGTCTGTAACTCACTGCTGGGTATCTGTTATTCTATATATAAACCTCCCCGTACCCCACAATTAGATTCCAGACTGTAACTCCACCCTCCCCCCGGGTATCTGTTATCCTGTATATAAAGGGACCGAACCCCTCGATTAGATTCCAGTCTGTAACTCACTCCCGGGTATCTGTTATAATACATATAAACCACCCCGAACCCATCGATTAGATTCCAGTCTGTAACGCACACCCGGGTATCTGTTATTCTATATATAAACCACCCCGAACCCCTCGATTAGATTCCAAACTGCAACACACTCCTGGGTACCTGATATTCTGTATATAAATCACCCTGAACCTCTCGATTAGATTCCAGTCTGTAACTCCCAGGTATCTGCTATTCTATATATAAACAAAATCGAAACCCCTCGATATGATTCCATTCTCAGTCTGTAACTCACTCCCAAGAACTGTTATTCGACATATGAACCACACCGAAGCTCTCGATTAGATTCCAGCCTGTTGCTCAATCCTGGGTATCTGTTATTCTATATATAAACCTCCAAACCCCTCGATTAGATGCCAGTCTGTAACTGATTCCCAGATATCTGTTATTCTATATATAAATCACCCCGAATCCCACAATTTGATTCCAGTCTGTAGCTCACTCCCGGGTATCTGTTATTCTATATATAAACCCCCCGAATGCCTCGATTAGATTCCAGTCTGTAACTCACTCCCGGGTATCTGTTATTCTATATATAAACCACCCTGAACCCCTCGATTAGATTCCAGTCTGTAACTCACTCCCGGGTATCTGTTATTCTATATATAAACCACCCTGAACCCCTCGATTAGATTCCAGTCTGTAACTCACTCCCGGGTATGTGCTGTTCAATATTTAACTTCGCGAACCCCTCGCTTAGATCCCAGACTGTAACTCACTCCCGGGTATCTGTTATTCTGTATATAAACCCACTGAACCATTCGATTGGATTCCAGCCTGTAGCTCACTCCCGGTTATCTGTTATTTTGTATATAAATCACCCTGAATACCTTGATTAGATTCCTGTCTGTAACTCACTCCCTGGTATCTGTTATTTTAGATCTAAACCACCCCGAACCCCCCGATTAGATTCCAGTCTGTAACTCACTCCCGGATACCTGTTATTCTATATATAAACTACCCCGAATCCCTCGACTAGATTCCAGGCAGAATCTCACTCCCGGGTATCTATTATTCTACATACAAACCACACCGAACCCATCCGTTAGATTCCAGTCTGTAATTCACTCCCAGATTTATGTTATTCTACATATAAGCCACCCCGAACCCCTCTATTAGATTCCAGTGTGTAACTCACTCCCGGGTATCTGTTATTCTATATATAAGCCACCCCGAACCCCTCTATTAGATTCCAGTCTGTTACTCACTCCCGGGTATCTGTCATTCTATTTATAAACCACCCCAAAACCCTCGATTAGATTCCAGTTTGTAACTCACTCCCGGGTATCTGTTATTTTAGATAAAAACCACCCCGAACCCCTCGATTAGATTCCAGTCTGTAACTCACTCCCGGGTACCTGTTATTCTATATATAAATCACCCCGAACCCCTCGATTAGATTCCAGTCTGCAACTCACTCCCGGGTATCTGTTATACTATATATAAAGTCACCCCGAACCCTTGGATTCGATTCCAGTCTGTAACTCACTCCCAGGTATCTGTTATTCTATATATAATCCACGTCGAACCCCTCGATTAGATTCCAGTCTGTAACTCACTGCTGGGTATCTGTTATTCTATATATAAACCCCCCCGTACCCGACGATTAGATTCCAGACTGTAACTCACCCCCGGGTATCTGTTATCCTGTATATAAAGGCACCGAACCCCTCGATAAGATTCCAGTCTGTATTTCACTCCCGGGGATCTGTTATTCTGTATATAAATCACCCTGAACCTCTCGATTAGATTCCAGTCTGTAGCTCACTTCCAGGTATCTGTGATTCTGTATATAAATCACCCCGAACCACTTGATTAGATTCCAGTCTGTAACTCCCAGATATCTGCTATTCTATATATAAACCAAATCGAAACCACTCGATATGATTCCATTCTCAGTTTGTAACTCATTCCCGGGAAACCGTTATTCTACATATGAACCACACCGAAGCCCTCGATTAGATTCCAGTCTGTAACTCATTCCCAGATATCTGTTATTCTATATATAAACCACCATGAATCCCTCGATTTGATTCCAGTTTGTAACTAACTCCCGGGTACCTGTTATTCTGTATATAAACCACCCCGAGCCCGTCAATTAGATTCCAGTCTTTAACTCACTCCCGGGTATCTGTTATTTTCGATAAAAACCACCCCAAACCACTCGATTAGATTCCAGTCTGTAACTCACTCCCGGGTACCTGTTATTCTTTATATAAACCACCCCGAATGCCTCGAGTAGATTCCAGGTTATAACTCCCAGATATCTGCTATACTACATATAAACCACCTCGAAACCCCTCGATAAGATTCCATTTTTTAACTCACACCGGGATATCTGTTATTCTATATATAAACCCCATGAATTCCTTGATTAGATTCCAGTCTGTAACTCACACCCGGGTATCTGTTATTCTATATGTAAACCACCCTGATCCCCTCGAATAGATTCCAGTCTGTAACCCACTGCCGGGTATCTGTTATTCTTTATATAAACCCCCCCATACCCGACGATTAGATTCCAGACTGTAACTCATCCCCGGGTATCTGTTATCCTGTATATAAAGGCACCGAACCCCTCGATAAGATTCCAGTCTGTATTTCACTCCCGTGGGATCTGTTATTCTGTATATAAATCACCCCGAACCACTCGATTAGATTCCAGTCTTTAACTCCCAGGTATCTGCTATTCTATATATAAACCAAATTGAAACCCCTCGATATGATTCCATTCTCAGTTTGTAACTCGGGAAACTGTTATTCTATATATAAACCACACCAGACCCCTCGATTAGATTCCAGTCTTTAACTCACTCCTGGGTATCTGTTATTCTATACATAAACCACCCTGAACCCCTCGATTAGATTCCAGTCTGTAACTCACTCCCGGGTATCTGTTATTCTATATATATAAACCCGCCGAACCCCTAGATTCGATTCCATCCTGTAACTCAGTCCCGAGTATCTGTTATTCTATATATAAACCACCCCGAACCCCTCGATTAGATTCCAGTCTGTATCTCACTCCCAGGTATCTGTTATTCTATATATAAACCACCCCGAACCCCTCGATTAGATTCCAGTCTGTAACTCACTCCCGGGTATCTGTTATACTATATATAAACAACCCCGAAAACCTCGATTAGATTCCAGTCTGTAACTCACTCCCTGGTATGTTATTCTGTATATGAAAACCTGCACCTCACGATTAGCTTCCAGTCTGAAACTCACTCCCGTGTATCTGTTATTCTGCATATAAACGACCCCGAAACCCTCGATTAGATTCCAGTCTGTAACACCCAGGTATCTGCTATTCTATATATAAACCACATCAAAACCTCTCGATAAGATTCCATTCTTTAGCTCACTCCCCGGGTATCTGTTATTCTATATATAAACCCCCCGAATGCCTCGATTAGATTCCAGTCCGTAACTCACTCCCGGGTATCTGTTATTCTATATGTAAACCACCCTGAACCCCTCGAAAAGATTCCAGTCTGTAACTCACTCCCGGGTATCTGTTATAATACATATAAACCACCCCGAACCCATCGATTAGATTCCAGTCTGTAACGCACACCCGGGTATCTGTTATTCTATATATAAACCACCCCGAACCCCTCGATTAGATTCCAAACTGCAACACACTCCTGGGTACCTGATATTCTGTATATAAATCACCCTGAACCTCTCGATTAGATTCCAGTCTGTAACTCCCAGGTATCTGCTATTCTATATATAAACAAAATCGAAACCCCTCGATATGATTCCATTCTCAGTCTGTAACTCACGCCCAAGAACTGTTATTCTACATATGAACCACACCGAAGCTCTCGATTAGATTCCAGCCTGTTGCTCAATCCTGGGTATCTGTTATTCTATATATAAACCTCCAAACCCCTCGATTAGATGCCAGTCTGTAACTGATTCCCAGATATCTGTTATTCTATATATAAATCACCCCGAATCCCACAATTTGATTCCAGTCTGTAGCTCACTCCCGGGTATCTGTTATTCTATATATAAACCCCCCGAATGCCTCGATTAGATTCCAGTCTGTAACTCACTCCCGGGTATCTGTTATTCTATACATAAACCACACTGAACACCTCGATTAGATTCCAGTCTGTAACTCACTCCCGGCTATCTGTTATTCTATATATAAACCACCCTGAACCCCTCGATTAGATTCCAGTCTGTAACTCACTCCCGGGTATCTGTTATTCTATATATAAACCACCCTGAACCCCACGATTAGATTCCAGTCTATAACTCACTCCCGGGTATGTGCTGTTCAATATTTAACTTCGCGAACCCCTCGATTAGATCCCAGACTGTAGCTCACTCCCGGGTATCTATAATTCTGTATATAAATCACCCTGAACCCCTTGATTAGATTCCAGTCTGTAACTCACCCCCGGGAATCTGTTATACTACATATAAACCCACCCGAAACCCCTCGCTTAGATCCCAGACTGTAACTCACTCCCGGGTATCTGTTATTCTGTATATAAACCCACTGAACCATTCGATTGGATTCCAGCCTGTAGCTCACTCCCGGTTATCTGTTATTTTGTATATAAATCACCCTGAATACCTTGATTAGATTCCTGTCTGTAACTCACTCCCTGGTATCTGTTATTTTAGATCTAAACCACCCCGAACCCCCCGATTAGATTCCAGTCTGTAACTCACTCCCGGATACCTGTTATTCTATATATAAACTACCCCGAATCCCTCGATTAGATTCCAGGCAGAATCTCACTCCCGGTATCTATTATTCTACATACAAACCACACCGAACCCATCCGTTAGATTCCAGTCTGTAATTCACTCCCAGATTTATGTTATTCTACATATAAGCCACCCCGAACCCCTCTATTAGATTCCAGTGTGTAACTCACTCCCGGGTATCTGTCATTCTATTTATAAACCACCCCAAAACCCTCGATTAGATTCCAGTTTGTAACTCACTCCCGGGTATCTGTTATTTTAGATAAAAACCACCCCGAACCCCTCGATTAGATTCCAGTCTGTAACTCACTCCCGGGTATCTGTTATTCTATATATAAACCACCCTGAACCCCTCGATTAGATTCCAGTCTATAACTCACTCCCGGGTATGTGCTGTTCAATATTTAACTTCGCGAACCCCTCGATTAGATCCCAGAATGTAGCTCACTCCCGGGTATCTATAATTCTGTATATAAATCACCCTGAACCCCTCTATTAGATTCCAGTGTGTAACTCACTCCCGGGTATCTGTTATTCTATATATAAGCCACCCCGAACCCCTCTATTAGATTCCAGTCTGTTACTCACTCCCGGGTATCTGTCATTCTATTTATAAACCACCCCAAAACCCTCGATTAGATTCCAGTTTGTAACTCACTCCCGGGTATCTGTTATTTTAGATAAAAACCACCCCGAACCCCTCGATTAGATTCCAGTCTGTAACTCACTCCCGGGTACCTGTTATTCTATATATAAATCACCCCGAACCCCTCGATTAGATTCCATTCTGCAACTCACTCCCGGGTATCTGTTATACTATATATAAAGTCACCCCGAACCCTTGGATTCGATTCCAGTCTGTAACTCACTCCCAGGTATCTGTTATTCTATATATAATCCACGTCGAACCCCTCGATTAGATTCCAGTCTGTAACTCACTGCTGGGTATCTGTTATTCTATATATAAACCCCTCCGTACCCGACGATTAGATTCCAGACTGTAACTCACCCCCGGGTATCTGTTATCCTGTATATAAAGGCACCGAACCCCTCGATAAGATTCCAGTCTGTATTTCACTCCCGGGGATCTGTTATTCTGTATATAAATCACCCTGAACCTCTCGATTAGATTCCAGTCTGTAGCTCACTTCCAGGTATCTGTGATTCTGTATATAAATCACCCCGAACCACTTGATTAGATTCCAGTCTGTAACTCCCAGATATCTGCTATTCTATATATAAACCAAATCGAAACCACTCGATATGATTCCATTCTCAGTTTGTAACTCATTCCCGGGAAACCGTTATTCTACATATGAACCACACCAAAGCCCTCGATTAGATTCCAGTCTGTAACTCACTCCCGGGTATCTGTTATTCTGTATATGAAAACCTGCACCTCACGATTAGCTTCCAGTCTGAAACTCACTCCCAGGTATCTGTTATTCTGCATATAAACGACCCCGAAACCCTCGATTAGATTCCAGTCTGTAACACCCAGGTATCTGCTATTCTACATATAAACCACATCAAAACCCCTCGATAAGATTCCATTCTTTAGCTCACTCCCGGGTATCTGTTATTCTATATATAAACCCCCCGAATGCCTCGATTAGATTCCAGTCCGTAACTCACTCCCGGGTATCTGTTATTCTATATGTAAACCACCCTGAACCCCTCGAAAAGATTCCAGTCTGTAACTCACTGCTGGGTATCTGTTATTCTATATATAAACCTCCCCGTACCCCACAATTAGATTCCAGACTGTAACTCCACCCTCCCCCCGGGTATCTGTTATCCTGTATATAAAGGGACCGAACCCCTCGATTAGATTCCAGTCTGTAACTCACTCCCGGGTATCTGTTATAATACATATAAACCACCCCGAACCCATCGATTAGATTCCAGTCTGTAACGCACACCCGGGTATCTGTTATTCTATATATAAACCACCCCGAACCCCTCGATTAGATTCCAAACTGCAACACACTCCTGGGTACCTGATATTCTGTATATAAATCACCCTGAACCTCTCGATTAGATTCCAGTCTGTAACTCCCAGGTATCTGCTATTCTATATATAAACAAAATCGAAACCCCTCGATATGATTCCATTCTCAGTCTGTAACTCACTCCCAAGAACTGTTATTCGACATATGAACCACACCGAAGCTCTCGATTAGATTCCAGCCTGTTGCTCAATCCTGGGTATCTGTTATTCTATATATAAACCTCCAAACCCCTCGATTAGATGCCAGTCTGTAACTGATTCCCAGATATCTGTTATTCTATATATAAATCACCCCGAATCCCACAATTTGATTCCAGTCTGTAGCTCACTCCCGGGTATCTGTTATTCTATATATAAACCCCCCGAATGCCTCGATTAGATTCCAGTCTGTAACTCACTCCCGGGTATCTGTTATTCTATATATAAACCACCCTGAACCCCTCGATTAGATTCCAGTCTGTAACTCACTCCCGGGTATCTGTTATTCTATATATAAACCACCCTGAACCCCTCGATTAGATTCCAGTCTGTAACTCACTCCCGGGTATGTGCTGTTCAATATTTAACTTCGCGAACCCCTCGATTAGATCCCAGACTGTAGCTCACTCCCGGGTATCTATAATTCTGTATATAAATCACCCTGAACCCCTTGATTAGATTCCAGTCTGTAACTCACCCCCGGGAATCTGTTATACTACATATAAACCCACCCGAAACCCCTCGCTTAGATCCCAGACTGTAACTCACTCCCGGGTATCTGTTATTCTGTATATAAACCCACTGAACCATTCGATTGGATTCCAGCCTGTAGCTCACTCCCGGTTATCTGTTATTTTGTATATAAATCACCCTGAATACCTTGATTAGATTCCTGTCTGTAACTCACTCCCTGGTATCTGTTATTTTAGATCTAAACCACCCCGAACCCCCCGATTAGATTCCAGTCTGTAACTCACTCCCGGATACCTGTTATTCTATATATAAACTACCCCGAATCCCTCGACTAGATTCCAGGCAGAATCTCACTCCCGGGTATCTATTATTCTACATACAAACCACACCGAACCCATCCGTTAGATTCCAGTCTGTAATTCACTCCCAGATTTATGTTATTCTACATATAAGCCACCCCGAACCCCTCTATTAGATTCCAGTGTGTAACTCACTCCCGGGTATCTGTTATTCTATATATAAGCCACCCCGAACCCCTCTATTAGATTCCAGTCTGTTACTCACTCCCGGGTATCTGTCATTCTATTTATAAACCACCCCAAAACCCTCGATTAGATTCCAGTTTGTAACTCACTCCCGGGTATCTGTTATTTTAGATAAAAACCACCCCGAACCCCTCGATTAGATTCCAGTCTGTAACTCACTCCCGGGTACCTGTTATTCTATATATAAATCACCCCGAACCCCTCGATTAGATTCCAGTCTGCAACTCACTCCCGGGTATCTGTTATACTATATATAAAGTCACCCCGAACCCTTGGATTCGATTCCAGTCTGTAACTCACTCCCAGGTATCTGTTATTCTATATATAATCCACGTCGAACCCCTCGATTAGATTCCAGTCTGTAACTCACTGCTGGGTATCTGTTATTCTATATATAAACCCCCCCGTACCCGACGATTAGATTCCAGACTGTAACTCACCCCCGGGTATCTGTTATCCTGTATATAAAGGCACCGAACCCCTCGATAAGATTCCAGTCTGTATTTCACTCCCGGGGATCTGTTATTCTGTATATAAATCACCCTGAACCTCTCGATTAGATTCCAGTCTGTAGCTCACTTCCAGGTATCTGTGATTCTGTATATAAATCACCCCGAACCACTTGATTAGATTCCAGTCTGTAACTCCCAGATATCTGCTATTCTATATATAAACCAAATCGAAACCACTCGATATGATTCCATTCTCAGTTTGTAACTCATTCCCGGGAAACCGTTATTCTACATATGAACCACACCGAAGCCCTCGATTAGATTCCAGTCTGTAACTCATTCCCAGATATCTGTTATTCTATATATAAACCACCATGAATCCCTCGATTTGATTCCAGTTTGTAACTAACTCCCGGGTACCTGTTATTCTGTATATAAACCACCCCGAGCCCGTCAATTAGATTCCAGTCTTTAACTCACTCCCGGGTATCTGTTATTTTCGATAAAAACCACCCCAAACCACTCGATTAGATTCCAGTCTGTAACTCACTCCCGGGTACCTGTTATTCTTTATATAAACCACCCCGAATGCCTCGAGTAGATTCCAGGTTATAACTCCCAGATATCTGCTATACTACATATAAACCACCTCGAAACCCCTCGATAAGATTCCATTTTTTAACTCACACCGGGATATCTGTTATTCTATATATAAACCCCATGAATTCCTTGATTAGATTCCAGTCTGTAACTCACACCCGGGTATCTGTTATTCTATATGTAAACCACCCTGATCCCCTCGAATAGATTCCAGTCTGTAACCCACTGCCGGGTATCTGTTATTCTTTATATAAACCCCCCCATACCCGACGATTAGATTCCAGACTGTAACTCATCCCCGGGTATCTGTTATCCTGTATATAAAGGCACCGAACCCCTCGATAAGATTCCAGTCTGTATTTCACTCCCGTGGGATCTGTTATTCTGTATATAAATCACCCCGAACCACTCGATTAGATTCCAGTCTTTAACTCCCAGGTATCTGCTATTCTATATATAAACCAAATTGAAACCCCTCGATATGATTCCATTCTCAGTTTGTAACTCGGGAAACTGTTATTCTATATATAAACCACACCAGACCCCTCGATTAGATTCCAGTCTTTAACTCACTCCTGGGTATCTGTTATTCTATACATAAACCACCCTGAACCCCTCGATTAGATTCCAGTCTGTAACTCACTCCCGGGTATCTGTTATTCTACATATAAACAACCCGAAACCCTTGATTAGATTCCAGTCTGTAACTCATTCCCAGGAATCTGTTATTCTACATATAAACAACCCGAACCCCTCAATTAGATTCCAGTCTGTAACTCACTCCCGGGAATCTGTTATTTTATATATAAACCCCGCCGAACACCTCGATTAGATTCCAGGCTGTAACTCACTCCCGGGTATCTGTTATTCTATATATA
The DNA here is from genome assembly GCA_026770705.1 of Isurus oxyrinchus. Taxonomy (NCBI): domain Eukaryota; kingdom Metazoa; phylum Chordata; class Chondrichthyes; order Lamniformes; family Lamnidae; genus Isurus; species Isurus oxyrinchus. The sequence continues at coordinate 57,768 of JANJGN010002259.1, forward strand.
AACCCACCCGAACCCCTCGATTAGATTCCAGGCTGTAACACACTCCCGGGTATCTGTTATTCTACATATAAACAACCCCAAAACCATTGATTAGGTTCCAAACTGCAATCACTCCCAGGTACCTGATCTTCTGTATAGAAACCCCACGCAACCGCCGATTAGATTCCAGTCTGTAGCTCACTCCCGGGTATCTGTTATTGGATATATATATATATATATATATATATAATATGTATATATATAAATCACCCCGAACCCTCGATTAAATGCCAGTCTGAAACTCATTCCCAGATATCTGTTATTCTATATATAAACCACCCCAAATCCCCCGATAAGATTCCAGTCTGTAACTCACTCTCGGGTATCTGTTATTCTATATATAAACACCCTGAACCCCTTGATGAGATTCCAGTCTGTAACTCAGTCCCGGATATCTGTTATTCTATATATAAACCAACCCGAACCCCTTGATTAGATTCCAGTCTGTAACTCACTTCCAAGTATCTGTTATTCTATATACAAACCACCGGAACCCCTCGATTAGTTTCCAGCCTGTAATTCTACCACTGGGTATCTGTTATTCTAAATATAAACCTCCCTGAACCCCTCGATTAGATTCCAGTATGAATCTCGCTGCCGGATATCTGTTATTCTGTATATAAACCATCCCGAAGCCTTTGATAAGATTCCAGTCTGTAACTAACTACCGGGTATCTGTTGTTCTATATTTAACCCCCGAACCCCTTGATTAGATTCCAGCCTGTAACTCACTCCCGGGTATCTGTTGTTCTATATTTAACCCCCCGAACCCCTTGATTAGATTCCAGCCTGTAACTCACTCCTGAGTATCAGCATCTCTATATATAAACCACCCAGAACCGCTCCATTACATTCCAGTCTGTAACTCATTCCCAGGTATCTGTTATTCTACATATAAATCACCCCAAACCCTACGATTATCTGTTACTCTATATATAAACCATCCCGAACCCCTCGCTTAGATTCCCGTCTGTAACTCACTCCCGGTTGTCTGTTATTCTATATATAAACCACCTGAACCCTTCGATTCGATTCCAGTCTGTAACTCACTCCCGGGTATCTGTTATTCTATATATAAACCATCCCGAACTCCTTGATTAGATTCCAGTCTGTAACTCACTGCCGGATATCTGTTACTCTATATATAAACCATCCCGAACCCCTCCATTAGATTCCTGTCTGCAACTCACTCCCGGGTATCTGTTACTCTATATATAAACCATCCCGAACCCCTCGATTAGATTCCAGTCTGTAACTCACTCCCGGGTATCTGTTATTCTACATGTAAACAACCCCGAAACCCTTGATTGGATTCCAAACTGCAACACACTCCCGGGTATCTGTTATTGTGTATATAACCCCCCTGAACACCTCGATTAGATTCCAGTCCGTAACTCACTCCCGGGTATCTGTTATTCTATATATAAAGCACCCTGAACCCCTCGATTAGATTTCAATCAGTAACTCACTCCCGAGTATCTGTTGTTCAATATTTAACTCCCCGAACCCCTTGATTAGATTACGGACTGCTACTCACTCCCGGGTATCTGTTATTCTATATATAAACACCCCGAGCCACTCGATTAGATTCCAGTCTGTAGCTCACTCCCAGGTATCTGTTATTCTATACATAAACCACCCCAAATCCCTCGATTAGATTCCAGTCTGTAACTCACTCCCGGATATCTGTTATTCTATATATAAACCACCCCGAACCCCTCGATTAGATTCCAGTCTGTAACTCACTCCCGGATATCTGTTATTCTATATATAAACCACCAAACCCCTCGATTAGATCCCCGGTTGTTACCCACTCTTGGTTATCTGTTATTCTACATGTAAACAACTCCGAAACCCCCCGATAAGATTGCAAACTGCAACACACTCCCGGGAACATGATATTCTGTATTTCAACTCCTTGAACCATTCGATTAGATCCCAGTCTGTAACTCCCTCTCGGGTATCTGTTATTCTATATATAAACCACACTGAACACTCGATTAGATTCCAGGCTGCAACTCACTCCCGAGTGACTGTTATTCTATATATAAACCACTCCAAACCCCTCGATTAGATTCCAGTCTGTAACTCACTCCCGGGTATCTGTTATTCTATATATAAACTACCTGAACCCATCGATTAGATTCCAGTCTGTAACTCACTCCTGGGTATCTGTTATTCTATATATAAACCACCCAGATCACCTCGATTAGATTCCAGTCTGTAACTCACTCCCGAGTGACTGTTATTCTATATATAAACCACTCCGAACAAGTCGATTAGATTCCAGTCTGTAACTCACTCCCGGGTATCTGTTATTCTATATATAAACCACCCCGAACGCCTCGATTAGATTCCAGTCTGTAACTCACTCCCGGCTATCTGTTATTCTATATATAAACCATCCCGAACCCCTCGATTAGATTCCAGTCTGTAACTCACTCTCGGGTACCTGTTATTCTATATGTAAACACCTGAACCCCTCAATTAGATTCCAGTCTATAACTCACTCCCGGATATCTGTTATTCTATATAAAAATCCCGCGAACCCTTGATTAGATTCCAGTCTGTAACTCACTCCCGGGTATCTGTTATTTTATATATAAACCACCCCGAACCCCTCGATTAGATTAGATTAGATTCGGACGTGTCTGTTACCTTTGGGGGGACGTAGAATTCCAGCCGGTAGCCCTGCCCCTCTCCTGCTCGCCTGAGCATCAGACGGCACTTGGTCCACCGAGCTCGGTTGCTGCTGCTGATGTCGTCGGCCGCCACGTAGTTGAGGACGCCCTCGCGCCGGACGTCGCGTAGGTCGACCGGGGGAGGCGGCGCCGTCGCCGCCGCCGCCTTGGCCAGCCGCAGCCGCTCGAAGCGGTGGGCCCAGCGCTCGGTGGGCGCCGGCTCGGGGTGGGGGTTGGAGGGGGCGGGGGCGGCGCTGGCCCTCCTGCGCTCCCCGCCCCCTCCCTCCTCGCCCCCTCCCCCTCCTCCCCCTCCCCCCCCCTCCGCCCTTCCAGTGCAGGATGCCCCTCACGCTCCCCCTCACCGTCCGCCCCACGCTGCGGAGGGAGAAGCGCTTGCGCAGGCGGGGGGGCTTGGCCAGCTCCTCGGAGCTGCGGGTCTGGGCTGGGGGGGGAGCCGGGGGCTGGGGAGTGGGTGGAGGGGGAGGGGGAGGGGGTGGGGGAGGGGGGCGGGCTGCCGGAGTGGCTGGGGCCGGGGGCGAGGCGGGCGAGGAGACGGAGGAGTCGCTCAGGGCCTCGCCGCCCTCCTCCCCCTGCTCCTCCTCCTCCTCCTCCTCCCCCTCCTCCTCCTCCTCCTCCCCCCCGCTCCCCCTCCCCCCGCCCCACCTCCGACTCGAAGCTGCGCTCGAAGTGCCGGGCGAAGACCCGGGCGAATCCGGCCTCGGCGCCGGCCTGGCAAGGGCGCTCCCGCAGGAAGGCGCGGCACCGGCGGGCAAAGTCCACGGCCGCCGCCTGGGCGTGTAGCTCGCAGAACTCCTGCCAGCCCGGCGGCAGGGGCGGGGTCGAGGGCGGGGTTGAGGGCGAGGGCTGGGCCGGGGGTGCCCCCGCCCAGGGGGGCATCCCCCCGTTCATGGCAGGCTCCAGGTGGCAGCAGATCAACTGCGAAGAGAGAGAGAGAGAGGATTGCATTAGCGATTGGCGTATCCACACCGCCATATCCCCCCCGTATCGACACCGCCATATCCCCCCCACCGTATCCACACCGCCATATCCCCCCCACCGTATCCACACCGCCATATCCGCCCCCCCGTATCCACACCGCCATATCCCCCCCCCATATCCACACCGCCATATTACCCCCCCGTATCCACACCGCCATATCACCCCCATGTCCACACCGCCATATCTCCCCCGTATCCACACCGCCATATCCCCCCATATCCACACTGCCATATCCCTCCCCCGTATCCACACCGCCATATTCCCCCCAGCGTATCCACACCACTATATCCCCCCCCGTATCCACACTACCATATTCCCCCCCAGCGTATCCACACCACCATATCCCCCCCCGTTTCCACACCACCATATTCCCCCCAATATCCACGCCGCCATATTCTCCCCCCACCGTATCCACACCGCCATATTCCCCCACCGTATCCACACCGCCACATACCCCCCATATCCAATCTGCTATATCTCCCCCATATCATCCCGCATTCTTTCAATATTTTCCCCATATCCAACCGATCATATCTCCCCCATATAATCCGGTATTCTTTCCATATTCCCCCATATCGAATCCATATTCTCCCCGCATCCAATCCACTATATCTCCCCCATATCATCCTGTATTCTTTTCATATTCTCCACGCATCCAATCCACGATATCGCCCCCATATCATCCTGTATTCTTTCCATATTCTCCACGCATCCAATGCATTATATCTCCCCCATATCATCCCATATTCTTTCCATATTCTCCCCATAGCCAATCAGCTGTATCTCCCCCATATCATCCCGTATTCTTTCCATATTTTTCCCGCATCCAATCCACTATATCTCCCCCATATCATCCCGCAGTCTTTCCATATTGCCCCCCATATCCAATCCGCTATATCTCCCCCATATCATCCCGTATTCTTTCCATATTTTTCCCGTATCCAATCCGCTATATCTCCCCCATATCATCCCGCAGTCTTTCCATATTGCCCCCCGTATCCAATCCATACTCCCCACATATCCAATCCACTATATCTCCCCCATATCATCCTGTATTCTTTCCATATTCTCCTCGTATCCAATCCATATTCTCCCTGTATCCAATTGACTATATCTCCCCCATATCATCCCATATTCTTTCCATATTCTCCCCGTATCCAATCCATATTCTCCTCATATCTAATCCACTATGCCTCCCCCATATCATCCCGTATTCTTTCCATATTCTCCCAGTATCCAATCCACTATATCTCCCCATATCATCCCGCATTCTTTCCATATTCTCCATGCATCCAATCCACTATATCTCCCCCATATCATCCTGCATTCTTTCCATATTCTCTCCGTATCCAATCCAAATTCTCTCCGTATCCAATCCAAATTCTCTCCGTATCCAATCCATATTCTCTCCGTATCCAATCCATATCCTCTCCGTATCCAATCCATATCCTCTCCGTATCCAATCCATATCCCCTCCGTATCCAATCCATATTCTCTCTGTATCCAATCCATATCCTCTCCGTATCCAATCCATATCCCCTCCGTATCCAATCCATATCCTCTCCGTATCCAATCCATATTCTCTCCGTATCCAATCCATATTCTCTCCGTATCCAATCCATATTCTCCTCATATCTAATCCACTATGCCTCCCCCACATCGTCCCGTATTCTTTCCATATTCTCCCTGTAGCCAATCTGCTGTATCTCACACATATCATCCCGCATTCTTTCCATATTCTCCACGCATCCAATCCACTATATCTCCCCATATCATCCCGCATTCTTTCCATATTCTCCACGCATCCAATCCACTATATCTCCCCCATATCATCCTGCATTCTTTCCATATTCTCCCCGTATCCAATCCATATTCTCCCCATATCCAATCCATATTCTCCAAGCATCCAATCCACTATATCTCCACATCATCCCCCATATCCTCCCCCTGTATCACACCCCCCATATCAATCCCCCATCTCCCTCTCGTTGTATCCTCCACCGTATCCCCCCATATCCTCACCCATATCGTCCCCGATATCCTCCCCAAGTAGAATTCTCCTTTTATCCCTCCCATATCCTCCCCCTGTATCTCCATTACCTCCCCATATTCCCCCATTGTATCCCTCTGTATCCCCCATACCCTCCCCGTATCCCACCCCCTGTATCTCCACATCCTCTCCCCATATGCCCCCATATTCTCTCCCCATATCCTTCCCCTTTATCTCTGCCATATCCTCAACCTGTATCTCCCCCATTACCTTCCCGTATCCCACATTGCATCCTTCCCCATGTATCCACCCCCTGCACACCCCATACCCACCCCCCTGCATCCCTTCCATATCTTTCCAACCTGCATCTCACCATATCTTTCCAACCTGCATCTCACCATATCCTTCTCCCCTGTATCCCCCCATTCATTATCCTTCTCTAAATACCTCGCCATATCCCTTCCCCTCCCTGCATCTCCCCCATATCCCTCCCTCCCCCTGTATCTCACCCCCCATATCCCTCCCCCTGTATCTCACCCCCCATATCCCTCCCCCCGTATCTCACCCCCCATATCCCTCCCCCCGTATCTCACCCCCCATATCCCTCCCCCGTGTCTCACCCCCCCATATCCCTCCCCCCGTGTCTCACCCCCCCATATCCCTCCCCCCGTGTCTCACCCCCCCATATCCCTCCCCCCGTGTCTCACCCCCCCATATCCCTCCCCCCGTGTCTCACCCCCCCATATCCCTCCCCCCGTGTCTCAACCCCCCCATATCCCTCCCCGTGTCGCACCCCCCATATCCCTCCCCTGTATCTCACCCCCCATATCCCTCCCCTGTATCCCTCGCCCTCCGTACCCCTCCCCTTGTATCCCACCCCCGTATCTCACCCCCCGTATCTCTCCCCCTGTATCTCACCCCCCGTATCCCACCCCCTGTATCTCACCCCCCGTATCCCTCCCCTTGTATCTCACCCCCCGTATCCCTCCCCTTTATCTCACCCCCCGTATCCCTCCCCCTGTATCTCCCCTCATATCCCTCCCCCTGTATCTCCCCTCATATCCCTCCCCCTGTATCTCCCCTCATATCCTTCCCCCTGTATCTCCCCTCATATCCCTCCCCCTGTATCTCCCCTCATATCCCCTCCCCCTGTATCTCACCCCCCCATATCCCTCCCCCTGTATCTCACCCCCCCATATCCCTCCCCCTGTATCTCCCCTCATATCCCTCCCCCTGTATCTCACCCCCCCATATCCCTCCCCCTGTATCTCCCCTCATATCCCTCCCCCTGTATCTCACCCCCTGTATCTCCCTTCAGATCTCCCTCCCCCCATATCCCTCCCCCTGTATCTCCCCTCAGATCTCCCTCCCCCCATATCCCTCCCCCTGTATCTCCTCTCAGATCTCCCTCCCCCCATATCCCTCCCCCCCATATCCCTCCCCTTGTATCTCACCCCCCCCCCCCGTATCCCCCCCCATATCCCTCCCCCATATCCACCCCCCCCCCCCCCTGTATTTGGCCCCCTCACCTCCCCGAGGGGTTGCAGCTCTCTCCCATCCTCTCTCTCTCTGTCTCTGTCAGTGTCTGGTCCTCAGTGCCCGGGCCTGTCTCTGTGTCTCTGTGTCTCCCTCTCTCTCTCTCTCTCTCTGGGCCCAGACCGAGGTGGTGGGGGTGGGGGAGGGGGCCTCTCACACTCTCTCTCTCTCTCTCTCTCCCCCTCTCGCACCGAAGCAGCGGGGCCGGAAATGGCCGCCCTCCATTGCCCCGCCCCCCCTCCCCCCCTCCGGTCCCAATCAGAGGGCCCCGCGCCTCTCCCGCCCCTTCCTCCTCCTCCTCCTCCTCCCCTAACCCCCCCTAACCCCCCAACCTCCGGCTGACTGACAGCCCCTCCCGGCCAATCGCAGGCCGGCCTGATGGATGACTGGGCAACGGAGGAGGACGGGGGGGGGGGGGGTAGGGCGGGGTCCCGGATGACGGACAGGCGGCCGGACCAATCGCCCGCGCGAGGCGTCCGGGCCACAATGAAGGCCATTGGCTTCGGGGTGGTGGTGGTGGTGGTTGGGTGGTGGTTCGTGACGGACGTGGGGACCCACCAATAGAAGCCACGCTCAGCAGCAGACGGACCAATAGCGTTGCTCGTCGTCACAATCGAGGGCGAGGGGGCGGGCAACTGAAACGACGGGGCAGTGCAGGCGACCAATAGCAGCGAAGGATAGTTGTTGTTCGAGCGGTGGGTGGACGCGACGTCACAACAGTGGGTGGGCGGGCTGATAGAGTTGATGGACCGTTGGGGGCGACCAATCGACATGAGCGGTGGGTGGGGGCGGTGCCTGGTGGACCAATAGCTTATCGCGTCGTCACAAGCAGCGAGTAGGCGGGGAGTTAGCGGTGATGGACAAGGGCAGGGCCAATCGGCATGAGCGGCAGGGGCCGGCAGGGCCAATAGCGGGGCCCGACGTCACAACAGCGGATAGAGCTGTGAGGGGGGATAGGTGACGGACAGGGGAGCTAACCAATCGCCGTGAGCGGTGGGCGGGGAGCCGGGTGGGGGCCAATCGCGGGGCCTTGGCATCATATGAGGCGCGCAAGTGAACGGCAAATTGAAGCTGGGGGGGTGGAGAGGGGGCGGCTAAACCAATAACGACGTTGGGGGGGGGGGGGGGGGTGGGCGGGAAGACGGCCAGCCGGCCGACCAATCAATGAGAGGGGGGAGGTGGGTGGGTAGGGGAGCCTGACGGACCGGCCAATCGGGGAGCCGGAAAGGAAAATGACAGACAGGCCGGACAGCCAATGGGGAGTGGAGAATCGACGGACCAATGAGGAGCGGGGATCCAGGAGGGGGCGGGGATAGGGCGGGTTGCTGGACAGGACGGGGCCGGCTGACCAATGGGGAAGGGGGGAGTCGACGTACGGGCCGGACGGCCAATGGACAGCAAGGGGTTGTTGTTGACGGACGGGCCGTGTGGCCAATTGGGATCGGGGATCCAGGAGGGGGGGGGCGGGCGTAGGGTGGGATGCTGGACTGGACAGGCCGGGCGACCAATGGGGTGGGGGGGGGGGTGGTGGTGGGGAGTCGACGGATGGGGCCGGGCGGCCAATGGGGAGCGAAGAGGGGGGGGGGTGGGTGTTGTTGACGGACGGGCAGGACAGCCAATGGGGAGCGAGGAGGAGAGGAGGTGTTGTTGACAGACGAGACGGGCAGCCAATGGGGAGCGAGGAGGCGGGGTTGTAGGGGCTGGTGTTGTGGACGATGGGGCCGGGCGTCCAATGGGGAGCGAGGAGACAAGGAGGGGGCGGGGTGTTGTTGCCGGACGGGCCGCGCAGCCAACGGGGAGTGAAGGCGGGTGGTTGGTTTGGGGGGGGGCGGGCCGGTCAGCCAATGGGGGGGGGGGGGGGGGGAGGGGGTAGCGGGTTAGAGTGGGGGGTTGGGGAGGTGGGGGGATGGAGGAGGGTTGACGGACGGGCCGGGCGGCCAATAAGGGAGGGAGGGGGGGAGGAGTGTTGACGGACGGGCCCGGCCAGCCAGCCAATGGGGAGCGGGGAGGCGGGGATGGGGGGGTTGACGGACGGGCCGGCCGGCCAATGGGGAGCGGGGAGGCGGGGACGGGGGTTGACGGACGGGCCCCGGCCGGCCAGCCAATGGGGAGCGGGGAGGCGGGGACGGGGGGGGGGGGTGAGGGGTTGACGGACGGGCCGGCCAATGGGGAGCGGGGAGGCGGGGATGGGGTGTTGACGGACGGGCCGGGCCGGCCAATGGGGAGCGGGGATGGGGGTTGACGGACTGGCCCCGGCCACGGCCGGGCCAGCCAATGGGGAGCGGGGAGGCGGGGGACTGGGTGGTGGGGTGTTGACGGACAGGCCGGGCCGGCCAATGGGGAGCGGGGAGGCGGAAGGGGCGGGCCATCCGCTGTCGGCGGCCCCTCCCCCCCCCCCCCCCCCCCCCCAAGCGGCGCGCGGAGAGGGAGCGGGTTCGAGGCCGGTCGCCTTTCGTCGAGAGAGAGAGACAGAGAGAGAGATTTAAAGAAAACAAATAAATTTTATTATCAGGGAAGATCAATAAAAATACCGAATAAATTAAACCGATAAAAACTGAAGGTGGAAATCTCAACCGGGACCGTCAATCGCGAGCCGCATTCATGAGGTAAAAAAAAATCGTTCAAATTTCGCATCTAACGTTTTATTCCGGCCGCCGGAGGAAAGGTTTAAACCCGGGGGCGCGGGGGAAATCGCCCCTGAAGCTTTTAGTTGGAATTAACATCGTGTTTATTCCTCTTTCCATCTATCGCTCTTTTACTCCCTCCTCCCCTCCCCCCCCTCAACAATCATCCAGCATTTCCGGGGTCAAAGGGCTCACTTCCGCCTCTCTCTCTCTCCCCCACCGGTCACGTGATGGAGGAGTGAGGAACAACAACAACAACCCCTTCACCGTGTTCCTTTGCGCATGTGCGAGGCTGGGTGGTGGTGGGGGTCATGTGGTGGAGGAGTGAGGAACAGCAACACAACCCCCCCTCCCCCCCCCCCGGGTTCCTTTGCGCATGTGCGAGGCTGGGAGGGGGGGGGGTCATGTGATGGAGGAGTGAGGAACAGCAACACATACCCCCTCTCCCCCCCCCCACCGGGTTCCTTTGCGCATGTGCGAGATTGGGGGGGGTAATGTGATGGAGGAGTGAGGAACAACAACAACCCCCCTCCCCCTCCCCCCCCCCGGGTTCCTTTGCGCATGTGCGAGGCTGGGGGGTGGGGTTGGGGTGGGGGTCATGTGATGGAGGAGTGAGGAACAACAACAACCCCCCTCCCCCCCCACCCCCGCCGGGGTAACCTGACCCCCCCCCCAAAAAAATTGAGCGCGGCTCAACACTGCGCATGTGTGGGTTCCCCGCATCCTCTTGGGTTGGTGGGGGGTGGGGGTGGGGGTGGGTGGTGGTGGTGGTGGTCATGTGACCTCCTCACTGCCACATGACCCCCACCCCACTCCCCAAAACCTACCAAACCAAGAAAAGTTCAGGGGTTGTGATCTGAGGAGTGGGAGATAGGGGCAGTTTTGAGGGGGGGGCGGGGGGGTTAAGTTTGGGGGGGGCGGGGGGTTAAGTTTGGGGGGGGCGGGGGGGGTTAAGTTTGAGGGGGGCGGGGGGGTTAAGTTTGAGGGGGACGGGGGGTTAAGTTTGAGGGGGACGGGGGGGTTAAGTTTGAGGGGGACGGGGGACGGGGGTTAAGTTTGCGGGGGACGGGGGGGTTAAGTTTGAGGGGGACGGGGGGACGGGGGGGTTAAGTTTGAGGGGACGGGGGGGTTAAGTTTGAGGGGGACGGGGGACGGGGGGGTTAAGTTTGAGGGGGACGTGGGGGTTAAGTTTACGGGGGACGGGGGGGGTTAAGTTTGAGGGGGACGGGGGACGTGGGGGGTTAAGTTTGAGGGGGACGGGGGGGTTAAGTTTGAGGGGGACGGGGGGGTTAAGTTTGAGGGGGACGGGGGGGTTAAGTTTGAGGGGACGGGGGGGTTAAGTTTGAGGGGACGGGGGGGTTAAGTTTGAGGGGGACGGGGGACGGGGGGGTTAAGTTTGAGGGGGACGTGGGGGTTAAGTTTACGGGGGACGGGGGGGTTAAGTTTGAGGGGGACGGGGGACGTGGGGGTTAAGTTTGAGGGGGACGGGGGGGTTAAGTTTGAGGGGGACGGGGGGGTTAAGTTTGAGGGGGACGGGGGGGTTAAGTTTGAGGGGGACGGGGGGGTTAAGTTTGAGGGGACGGGGGGGTTAAGTTTGAGGGGGGACGGGGGGGGTTAAGTTTGAGGGGGGACGGGGGGGTTAAGTTTGAGGGGGGACGGGGGGGGTTAAGTTTGAGGGGGGACGGGGGGGTTAAGTTTGAGGGGGACGGGGGGTTAAGTTTGAGGGGGGACGGGGGGGTTAAGTTTGAGGGGGACGGGGGGGGTTAAGTTTGAGGGGGACGGGGGGGGTTAAGTTTGAGGGGGGACGGGGGGGTTAAGTTTGAGGGGGGACGGGGGGGTTAAGTTTGAGGGGGACGGGGGGTTAAGTTTTGAGGGGGACGGGGGGTTAAGTTTGAGGGGGACGGGGGGTTAAGTTTGAGGGGGACGGGGGGTTAAGTTTGAGGGGGACAGGGGGGTTAAGTTTGAGGGGGACGGGGGGGTTTAAGTTTGAGGGGGACAGGGGGGTTAAGTTTGAGGGGGACGGGGGGTTAAGTTTGAGGGGGACGGGGGGTTAAGTTTGAGGGGGGACGGGGGGTTAAGTTTGAGGGGGACGGGGGGGGTTAAGTTTGAGGGGGACGGAGGGGTTAAGTTTAAGTGGGGATGGGAGGGTGTGTTGGAGGGGGATGGGAGGGTGTGTTGGAGGGGGGTGGGAGGGTGTGTTGGAGGGGGGTGGGAGGGTGTGTTGGAGGGGGGTGGGAGGGTGTGTTGGAGGGGGGGTGGGAGGGTGTTGGAGGGGGATGGGAGGGTGTGTTGGTGGGGGATGGGAGGGTGTGTTGGAGGGGGATGGGGGGGTGTGTTGGAGGGGGATGGGAGGGTGTGTTGGAGGGGGATGGGAGGGTGTGTTGGTGGGGGATGGGAGGGTGTGTTGGAGGGGGATGGGAGGGTGTGTTGGAGGGGGATGGGAGGGTGTGTTGGAGGGGGATGGGAGGGTGTGTTGGAGGGGGATGGGAGGGTGTGTTGGAGGGGGATGGGAGGGTGTGTTGGAGGGGGATGGGAGGGTGTGTTGGAGGGGGATGGGAGGGTGTGTTGGAGGGGGATGGGGAGGGGTGTGTTGGAGGGGGGTGGGAGGGTGTGTTGGAGGGGGTGGTGGGAGGGTGTTGGAGGGGGATGGGAGGGTGTGTTGGAGGGGGATGGGAGGGTGTGTTGGAGGGGGATGGGGAGGGTGTGTTGGAGGGGGATGGGGGGGTGTGTTGGAGGGGGATGGGGGGGTGTGTTGGAGGGGGATGGGAGGGTGTGTTGGAGGGGGATGGGAGGGTGTGTTGGAGGGGGATGGGAGGGTGTGTTGGAGGGGGATGGGAGGGTGTGTTGGAGGGGGATGGGAGGGTGTGTTGGAGGGGGATGGGAGGGTGTGTTGGAGGGGGATGGGAGGGTGTGTTGGAGGGGGATGGGAGGGTGTGTTGGAGGGGGATGGGAGGGTGTGTTGGAGGGGGATGGGAGGGTGTGTTGGAGGGGGATGGGAGGGTGTGTTGGAGGGGGATGGGAGGGTGTGTTGGAGGGGGATGGGAGGGTGTGTTGGAGGGGGATGGGAGGGTGTGTTGGAGGGGGATGGGGGGTGTGTTGGAGGGGGATGGGAGGGTGTGTTGGAGGGGGATGGGAGGGTGTGTTGGAGGGTGATTTGGTGGAGGATGGGAGGGTGTGTTGGAGGGGGATGGAGGGTGTGTTGGAGGGGGATGGGAGGGTGTGTTGGAGGGGGATGGGAGGGTGTGTTGGAGGGGGATGGGAGGGTGTGTTGGAGGGGGATGGGAGGGTGTGTTGGAGGGGGATGGGAGGGTGTGTTGGAGGGGGATGGGAGGGTGTGTTGGAGGGGGATGGGAGGGTGTGTTGGAGGGGGATGGGAGGGTGTGTTGGAGGGGGATGGGAGGGTGTGTTGGAGGGGGATGGGGGTGTGTTGGAGGGGGATGGGAGGGTGTGTTGGAGGGGGATGGGAGGGTGTGTTGGAGGGTGATTTGGTGGAGGATGGGAGGGTGTGTTGGAGGGGGATGGAGGGTGTGTTGGAGGGGGATGGAGGGTGTGTTGGAGGGGGATGGGAGGGTGTGTTGGAGGGGGATGGGAGGGTGTGTTGGAGGGGGATGGGAGGGTGTGTTGGAGGGGGATGGGAGGGTGTGTTGGAGGGGGATGGGAGAGTGTGTTGGAGGGGGATGGGGGGTGTGTTGGAGGGGGATGGGAGGGTGTGTTGGAGGGGGATGGGAGGGTGTGTTGGAGGGTGATTTGGTGGAGGATGGGAGGGTGTGTTGGAGGGGGATGGAGGGTGTGTTGGAGGGGGGATGGAGGGTGTGTTGGAGGGGGATGGGAGGGTGTGTTGGAGGGGGATGGAGGGTGTGTTGGAGGGGGATGGGGGTGTAAGTTCTAGGGGTGGGGCTAGGTTTGAGGGGGTCGGGGATGGGGTTAAGTTCGAGGGGGACGAGGAGTAGGTTTGAGGGGGGCGGGTGGTAGATTTGAGGTGATGGGCAGGTTTGATGGGTTGGGTGGTAAGTTTGAGGGGGATGGGGGTAAGTTTGAGGGGGATGAGGGTAGGTACGAGGGGGATGGGGGTGTAGGTTCTAGGGGGGTAGGTTTGATGGGGATGGGGGGTAGGTTTGAGGGGGGCGGGGTTTGGTTGTAGGTTTGAGGCGGGCGGGGGTAGGTTTGAGGGGGACGGTGATGGGGTGTAGGTTTGAGGCGGACAGGGACGGGGGTAGGTTCGAGGGGGATGGGGGATAGTTTCGAGGGGGACGGGGTAGGTTTGAGGGGATGGGGACAGGGGTAGGTTCGAGGGGGGCGGGGATGAGGGGTTGGTACGGGGGGTTGGGGGTCTAGGTTCGAGGGGAACGGGGATGGGGATAAGTTCGAGGGGGATGGGGATGGAGGGTAAGTTCAAGGGGTAGGTTTGAGGGGGCGGGGGGCGTAGTTTCGAGGGGGCGGGGGGAGTAGTTTCGAGGGGGACGGGTAGGTTTGATGTGGACAGTGGGTAGGTTTGAGGGGGGCAGGGGAATGGCGGGTAAGTTTGAGGGGGATGGCGGTAGGTTTGAGGGGGATGGCGGTAGGTTTGAGGGGGATGGCGGTAGGTTTGAGGGGGATGGCGGTAGGTTTGAGGGGGATGGCGGTAGGTTTGAGGGGGATGGCGGTAGGTTTGAGGGGGATGGCGGTAGGTTTGAGGGGGATGGGGGGTAGGTTTGAGGGGGATGGGGGGTAGGTTTGAGGGGGATGGGGGGTAGGTTTGAGGGGGATGGGGGGTAGGTTTGAGGGGGATGGGGGGTAGGTTTGAGGGGGATGGGGGGTAGGTTCGAGAGGTACGGGGGATGGGGGAGTAGGTTCGAGGGGTACGGGGGATGGGGTAGGTTTGTGGGGTGGAGGGTAGGTTCGAGGGGGGCGGTTGTAGGTTCGAGGGGGTTGGGGGATAGGTTCAAGGGGGGCAGTGATGGGGTTAGGCTCAAGGAGGTGTGGGCAGATTCAAAGTCGTGTGGGATGGGGGTGTTAGTTTGAGGGTGAGGGATGGGGGTAGATTTGAGGGTGAGGGATGGGGGTAGATTTGAGGGTTAGGGATGGGGGGTAGATTTGAGGGTTCGGGATGGGGTAGGTTTGAGGGTGAGGGATGGGGCGGTAGGTTTGAGGGTGAGGGGTGGGGCGGTAGGTTTGAGGGTGAGGGGTGGGGCGGTAGGTTTGAGGGTGAGGGGTGGGGCGGTAGATTTGAGGGTGACGGATGGGGCAGTAGATTTGAGGGTGAGGGATGGGGCATGGGGTAGATTTGAGGGTGAGGGATGGGGCATGGGGTAGATTTGAGGGTGAGGGATGGGGCATGGGGTAGATTTGAGGGTGAGGGATGGGGCATGGGGTAGATTTGAGGGTGAGGGATGGGGCAGTAGATTTGAGGGTGAGGGATGGGGCATGGGGTAGATTTGAGGGTGAGGGATGGGGCATGGGGTAGATTTGAGGGTGAGGGATGGGGCATGGGGTAGATTTGAGGGTGAGGGATGGGGCATGGGGTAGATTTGAGGGTGAGGGATGGGGCAGTAGATTTGAGGGTTAGGGGTGGGGGTAGATTTGAGGGTGAGGGATGGGGCAGTAGATTTGAGGGTGAGGGATGGGGCAGTAGATTTGAGGGTGAGGGATGGGGCAGTAGATTTGAGGGTGAGGGATGGGGCGGTAGATTTGAGGGTGAGGGATGGGGCAGTAGATTTGAGGGTGAGGGATGGGGCAGTAGATTTGAGGGTGAGGGATGGGGCAGTAGATTTGAGGGTGAGGGATGGGTCGGTAGGTTTGAGGGTGAGGGATGGGGGCAGTAGATTTGAGGGTGAGGGATGGGGCAGTAGATTTGAGGGTGAGGGATGGGGTGGTAGATTTGAGGGTGAGGGATGGGGCATGGGGTAGATTTGAGGGTGCGGGATGGGGCATGGGGTAGATTTGAGGGTGAGGGATGGGGCGGGAGGTTTGAGGGTGAGGGGTGGGGCGGTAGGTTTGAGGGTGAGGGATGGGGCGGTAGATTTGAGGGTGAGGGATGGGTCGGTAGGTTTGAGGGTGAGGGATGGGGCAGTAGATTTGAGGGTGAGGGATGGGGCGGTAGATTTGAGGGTGAGGGATGGGGGTGGTAGATTTGAGGGTGAGGGATGGGGCATGGGGTAGATTTGAGGGTGCGGGATGGGGCATGGGGTAGATTTGAGGGTGAGGGATGGGGCAGTTGATTTGAGGATGAGGGATGGGGGGGTAGATTTGAGGGTGAGGGATGGGGCAGTAGATTTGAGGGTGAGGGATGGGACGGTAGATTTGAGGGTGAGGGATGGGGCGGTAGGTTTGAGGGTGAGGGATGGGGCGGTAGGTTTGAGGGTGAGGGATGGGGCGGTAGGTTTGAGGGTGAGGGATGGGGCGGTAGGTTTGAGGGTGAGGGATGGGGCGGTAGGTTTGAGGGTGAGGGATGGGGGCGGTAGGTTTGAGGGTGAGGGATGGGGCGGTAGGTTTGAGGGTGAGGGATGGGGGGTAGATTTTAGGGTGATGGGGTTGGGCTTAGAGTTGAGGGGGCGGGCAGTAGATTAGGAGTGTGTTGGAAAGGGTTAGATTGGGGGTGTGGGGGGAGGGGGTTAGATTGGGGGCATGAGGGGGACGGGGGTTAGATTGGGGGCGTGAGGGAGAGTGAGGTTAGATTGGAGGGGGCGTGAGGGGCAGGGGGTTAGATTGGGGGATTGAGGGGGGTTAGATTGGGGGGATGTGAGGGGGAGGGGGGTTAGATTGAGGGAGTGAGGGGGAGTGGGGTTAGAATGGGGGAGTGAGGGGGAGTGGGGTCAGATTGGGGGCGTGAGGGGGAGTGGGGTTAGAATGGGGGAGTGAGGGGGAGTGGGGTCAGATTGGGGGCGTGAGGGGGAGTGGGGTTAGATTGGGAGCGTGAGGGGGAGTGGGGTCAAATTGGGGGCGTGAGGGGGGATGGGGTCAGATTGGGGGCGTGAGGGGGAGTGGGGTCAGATTGGGGGCGTGAGTGGGAGTGGGGTCAGATTGGGGGCGTGAGGGGGAGTGGGGTCAAATTGGGGGCGTGAGGGGGGATGGGGTCAGATTGGGGGCGTGAGGGGGAGTGGGGTCAGATTGGGGGCGTGAGGGGAGTGGGGTCAGATTGGGGGCGTGAGGGGGAGTGGGGTCAGATTGGGGGCGTGAGGGGGAGTGGGGTTAGATTGGGGGCGTGAGGGGGTTTAGATTGGGGGCGTGAGGGGGAGTGGGGTTAGATTGGGGGCGTGAGGAGTGGGGTTAGATTGGGGGCGTGAGGAGTGGGGTTAGATTGGGGGCATGAGGGGGGAATGGGGTCAGATTGGGGGCGTGAGGGGGAGTGGGGTTAGATTGGGGGAGTGAGGGGGAGTGGGGTCAGATTGGGGGTGTGAGGGGGAGTGGGGTTTAGATTGGGGGCGTGAGGGGGAGTGGGGTCAGATTGGGGGCGTGAGGGGGGAGTGGGGTTAGATTGGGGGCGTGAGGGGGAGTGGGGTCAGATTGGGGGCGTGAGGGGGAGTGGGGTTAGATTGGGGGGCGTGAGGGGGAGTGGGGTCAGATTGGGGGCGTGAGGGGGGATGGGGTCAGATTGGGAGCGTGAGGGGGAGTGGGGTCAGATTGGGGGCGTGAGGGGGAGTGGGGTCAGATTGGGGGCGTGAGGGGGAGTGGGGTCAGATTGGGGGCGTGAGGGGGAGTGGGGTCAGATTGGGGGCGTGAGGGGGTTTAGATTGGGGGCGTGAGGGGGAGTGGGGTCAGATTGGGGGCGTGAGTGGGAGTGGGGTTAGATTGGGAGCGTGAGGGGGAGTGTGGTCAGATTGGGGGCGTGAGGGGGAGTGGGGTTAGATTGGGGGCATGAGAAGGAGGGGGGTTAGATTGGGGGCGTGAGGGGGAGTGGGGTTAGATTGGGGGCGTGAGGGGGCGTGGGGTTAGATTGGGGGCATGAGAAGGAGGGGGTTAGATTGGGAGCGTGAGGGGGAGTGTGGTCAGATTGGGGGCGTGAGGGGGAGTGGGGTCAGATTGGGGGCGTGAGGGGGGAATGGGGTCAGATTGGGGGCGTGAGGGGGAGTGGGGTCAGATTGGGGGCGTGAGGGGGAGTGGGGTCAGATTGGGGGCGTGAGGGGGAGTGGGGTCAGATTGGGGGCGTGAGGGGGAGTGGGGTCAGATTGGGGGCGTGAGGGGAAGTGGGGTCAGATTGGGGGCGTGAGGGGGAGTGGGGTTAGATTGGGGGCGTGAGGGGGAGTGGGGTCAGATTGGGGGCGTGAGGGGGAGTGGGGTCAGATTGGGAGCGTGAGGGGGAGTGGGGTCAGATTGGGGGCGTGAGGGGGAGTGGGGTCAGATTGGGAGCGTGAGGGGGAGTGGGGTCAGATTGGGGGCGTGAGGGGGAGTGGGGTCAGATTGGGGGCGTGAGGGGGAGTGGGGTTAGATTGGGGGCGTGAGGGGGAGTGGGGTTAGATTGGGGGCGTGAGGGGGAGTGGTGTCAGATTGGGGGCGTGAGGGGGAAGGGGGTTTAGATTGGGGGCGTGAGGGGGAGGGGGTTTAGATTGGGGGAGTGAGGGGGAGTGGGGTTAGATTGGGGGCGTGAGGAGGAGTGGGGGTCAGATTGGGGGCGTGAGGGGGGAGTGGGGTCAGATTGGGGGCGTGAGGGGTAGTGGGGTCAGATTGGGGGCGTGAGGGGGAGAGGGGTTTAGATTGGGGGCATGAGAAGGAGGGGGGTTAGATTGGGAGCGTGAGGGGGAGTGTGGTCAGATTGGGGGCGTGAGGGGGAGTGGGGTCAGATTGGGGGCGTGAGGGGGGAATGGGGTCAGATTGGGGGCGTGAGGGGGAGTGGGGTCAGATTGGGGGCGTGAGGGGGAGTGGGGTCAGATTGGGGGCGTGAGGGGGAGTGGGGTCAGATTGGGGGCGTGAGGGGGAGTGGGGTTTAGATTGGGGGCATGAGAAGGAGGGGGGTTAGATTGGGAGCGTGAGGGGGAGTGTGGTCAGATTGGGGGCGTGAGGGGGAGAGGCGTTTAGATTGGGGGCATGAGAAGGAGGGGGGTTAGATTGGGAGCGTGAGGGGGAGTGGGGTCAGATTGGGGGCGTGAGGGGGAGTGTGGTCAGATTGGGAGCGTGAGGAGTGGGGTCAGATTGGGGGCGTGAGGGGGAGTGGGGTCAGATTGGGGGCGTGAGGGGGAAGGGGGTTTAGATTGGGGGCGGGAGGGGGTTTAGATTGGGGGAGTGAGGGGGAGTGGGGTTAGATTGGGGGCGTGAGGGGGGAGTGGGGTCAGATTGGGGGCGTGAGGGGGGAGTGGGGTCAGATTGGGGGCGTGAGGGGGAGTGGGGTCAGATTGGGGGCGTGAGGGGGAGTGGGGTTTAGATTGGGGGCATGAGAAGGAGGGGGGTTAGATTGGGAGCGTGAGGGGGAGTGTGGTCAGATTGGGGGCGTGAGGGGGAGTGGGGTCAGATTGGGGGCGTGAGGGGAAGTGGGGTCAGATTGGGAGCGTGAGGAGTGGGGTCAGATTGGGAGCGTGAGGAGTGGGGTCAGATTGGGGGCGTGAGGGGGAGTGGGGTTAGATTGGGGGCGTGTGGGGGAGTGGGGTTAGATTGGGGGCGTGTGGGGGAGTGGGGTTAGATTGGGGGCGTGTGGGGGAGTGGGGTTAGATTGGGAGCGTGAGGAGTGGGGTTATATTGGGGGCGTGAGGGGGAGTGGGGTCAGATTGGGGGCGTGAGGGGGAGTGCAGTTAGATTGGGGGCGTGAGGGGGAGTGGGGTTAGATTGGGAGCGTGAGGAGTGGGGTTATATTGGGGGCGTGAGGGGGAGTGGGGTCAGATTGGGGGCGTGAGGGGGAGTGGGGTTAGATTGGGGGCGTGAGGGGGAGTGGGGTCAGATTGGGGGCGTGAGGGGGGAGTGGGGTCAGATTGGGGGCGTGAGGGGGAGTGGGGTTAGATTGGGGGCGTGAGGGGGAGTGGGGTTAGATTGGGGGCGTGAGGGGGAGTGGGGTTAGATTGGGGGCGTGAGGGGGAGTGGGGTTAGATTGGGAGCGTGAGGAGTGGGGTTATATTGGGGGCGTGAGGGGGAGTGGGGTCAGATTGGGGGCGTGAGTGGGAGTGGGGTTAGATTGGGGGCGTGAGGGGGAGTGGGGTCAGATTGGGGGCGTGAGGGGGGAGTGGGGTCAGATTGGGGGCGTGAGGGGGGAATGGGGTTAGATTGGGGGCGTGAGGGGGGAGTGGGGTTAGATTAGGGGAGTGGGGTCAGATTGGGGGCATGAGGGGGGAATGGGGTTAGATTGGGGGCGTGAGGGGGGGAGTGGGGTCAGATTGGGGGCGTGAGGGGGGAATGGGGTCAGATTGGGGGAGTGAGGGGGAGTGGGGTTAGATTGGGGGAGTGAGGGGGAGGGTGGTTAGATTGGGGGAGTGAGGTTAGATTGGGGGAGTGAGGGGGAGGGGTGGTAGATTTTGAGAAAGGGGGGTAGATTTGGTTGGGCGGGGACTGTAGGATTGGGGAGCGTGGTGGGGTGGGTGGGTAGATGGGAGGATCACGGTAGATTTGGCGGGAAGGTTCCGTGGGAGGGGTGGGGGGTAGACGGTGGGGTGGGGGGTCGGGATTGGCGTGGTTTTGGGGCTGTAGGGAAAGGATGTGGGGGGGTAGATGCGGGGAGGAGGGACGCGGTGAGATTGGTGTCGGGGTAGTGACGGTGAGGACGGGGCGAGCGAGATGAGTGCGGTCGTGAGAAATGATCTTGGTTTGAAGGATGGAGAGAGTCCGTTTGGCTGGAGGTAAGAAACAGCAGAGAGAGGCTTTAAAAACGCACTGGAATTCTTCGCAGGGGAAATAAAGGGGAACCAGTAGATGTGGTGTATTTGGGACTCCCTGAACGCATTCGGTCAGATGTCACCTGATAGCAGCTCGTGATGTTGGTTGTGGGGGGTGGGGGGGGGGTGCGGAGGTTGATATATTTTACCACGGATAGAGGATCGGCAAATGCTGGAGCTGTATGAAACGCCGGCTGGGCCACAGCTGGAGTTTTGTGTACCGTTCTGGTCACCACATCACAGGAAGGACACAACTGCTCTGGTTGGACAGGATGTCGCCAGGGCTGGAAAATTGCAGCTGCGGAGAAAGATTGGAATGGACGGAGGTTTGGTGGTGGTGGTGGTGGTGGGATGCAGAAACCCTCAACTCACTTGAAAGGTACTTGGGCCTGTGCCTGAAGTGCTGTACCCCGCAGGGCTTCGGACTGGGAGGTGGGATTAGAATAGGCAGCCAGTTTTTTTTTTAAACTATATTTTTTTCTCCTTCCCCCGACGCGGGCACGATGGGCTGAATGGCCTCTTTCTGTGCCGTAACTACTTTCTATGGTTCTGTGTAACTAGGAGGGTAGATGAAGGGGAGCCAGTAGATGTAGTGTACCTGGCCTCTTTCTGTGCCGTAACTATTTTCTACGGTTCTGTGTAACTAGGAGGGTAGATGAAGGGGAACCGGTAGATGTAGTGTACCTGGCCTCTTTCTGTGCCGTAACTACTTTCTACGGTTCTGTGTAACTAGGAGGGTAGGTGAAGGGGAACCGGTAGATGTAGTGTACCTGGCCTCTTTCTGTGCCGTAACTACTTTCTACGGTTCTGTGTAACTAGGAGGGTAGATGAAGGGGAACCAGTAGATGTAGTGTACCTGGCCTCTTTCTGTGCTGTAACTATTTTCTACGGTTCTGTGTAACTAGGAGGGTAGATGAAAGAGAACCAGTAGATGTAGTGTACCTGGCCTCTTTCTGTGCCGTATCTATTTTCTAAGGTTCTGTGTAACTAGGAGGGTAGATGAAGGGGAACCAGTAGATG